>JARRAA010012258.1:0-14220 GCA_030557295.1 Ecitodaemon sp. MM-2014 | reverse complement strand
TGTACGAAATATTTCGAAGGAAGTAGGAAAATGTGATAATTTTGCACATTTTCACACTTTTCTGCAACTTCCGCCCAACTTCATGGTTCCCTCGAGATAGAGGACTTAATTTTCTATCATTTGACACAAATTTTGTAAAAGATGAATCGAATCCACAACTATTTCTTTATGTAAACATAACTTTGGTTCATAAAAATGTTAACAATAATTGGTGAAAACATCATGATTTTGACTAAATTAATTCGAGTTAACGAATGTGGACGAAAGAACAACCTTCATGAAATCCGTGCGTGATTAGTTGCGGCATAGTTGAAGTGAAGCGAAGCCGGGGAAGTTTCGTAAAGAAAGTGTAAGAAGTAGGTAAAGGATAATGGCGCGCGGGGAAAAAAAGGATGAATGATCGGGAACGCGCGGCGCTGATTGACGACTATGATTGGTAATTTCTTTTGATTTATTTCAATTTTATTAAGTTGAGGATGGAGTTTTTGATGATTTGACGTTCATTTTGTATAAATTAAACTAGATGTGTACGAAATATTTCGAAGGAAGTAGGAAAATGTGATAATTTTGCACATTTTCACACTTTTCTGCAACTTCCGCCCAACTTCATGGTTCCCTCGAGATACAGGACTTAATTTTCTATCATTTGACACGAATTTTGTAAAAAATGAATCGAATCCACAACTATTTCTTTATGTAAACATAACTTTGTTTCATAAAAATGTTAACAATAATTGATTTTGACTAAATTAATTCGAGTTAACGAATATGGACGAAAGAACGACCTTCGTGAAATCCGTGCGTGATTGCCGCGACTGAACCGGCAAAATATAGCGCACAATGAACAAATCTAACTTATTTAAACATTTGCATTCGTGCATATGGCTCGTTACATGTAACATTGTAACATTGGCGTGACGCGTTAGAGATTGTTTCAGTTCGATCCGCTTCGGAACTGCGTGAAACTGCTCGGAGCGCTTTCAATGTCGAATTGTCGAGCAATCCGGGCGACCGAGACGGCGGCGGCGGCGAGAAACCGAAATGAAAGTGAACTGCAAAAGGTGGAAGTAGCAAACTCCACTAGGCGTAGTAAAAGAGTCGACTCGGCGGCGAAGCAGAAGCAGAAAGCAGCGCGAGCGATTCGCTCCGGATTTCTATTCGTTTGCGTTCACTTGAGGTTCGCGGCCCTGATTTCGGTTTACATTTCGGTTTACATTTGACGCGTTTCAATTCGTCACTATTCGATTATAGTTCGTTTCCCGTAAAATATTTATCGTGAAAAGTAATTGAGGACATTTATCACGTGGACATTCCTCGGTTCGTTGGTATTACGTGCGGGAATATGTGAAATTGTAAAAATTAATGTGCACCGACTTATTTCGCGCGGTTCTTAACATAAAACGCGTTTTAAGGGCGCGTCGAACAATGTGTAAGGTGAAATTTCAAATTTTCAAGGCGCGCGTGTAGTTAGGAGTGTACAGAGTGTTTCGAATGTGGATTTTGCATTATTAATTTATTAATTCATTAATAATTGTGTGTGCTGGAACTACGAGATGGCGTACTACGAATTGTAAGTTTCGTTCGCATTTTGTGTTGGTTTTTGCGTAAATTATCGCAGTTTTTCGAAGGGCAAATTGTAAATTAGTTAGTTCTTAGTTTTTAATTAATTTGAATCGAGTTTTTGGTGGTTTTTAATAGGAGAAACACCAAATATATTACTTACCAACTCATGTTTAGTGGTAATCGAGCAAGTAATCTGCGAGAACTCTTTTATTGAGGAGTCGACGATCGTAAAGTTAATTGTTTTAATTGTCGCGCTACATTATTGCTCTAGTATCATTCGAGCGACGAGCGAATCGTTTTATCCGTTGGTACAATGACGACGAGGTAGACGCTGATAATGGTCGTCGCTTTTCGTTTGAATGCAAATCGTCGTTGTTAAAAAAGCGCTCCTCGTTCGACAAGGTGAATTATGTGCGTGCAGCTATTTAACCGGCTTGCCTGCCGTCGATAATGCGCGAAAATTATCAGTAAAGACGGCGCTCGACGTGCGGTATCGCGTGTTTTTTGCATTCGCGGATATTTCGGGCGCGTTAAGCGTGCAGTTCGTGGATTTTCCGCGCCAATTCGTCGAGATGTTTGTGTATTTATCGTGCGATTGACTTGCGGGAAGGAATAGTTGGAGTGAAGCGAAGCCGGGGGAGTTTCGTAAAGAAAGTGTAAGGAGTAGGTAAAGGATAATGGCGCGCAGGGTGAAAAGGATGAACGATCGGGAACGCGCGGCGCTGATTGACGACTATGATTGGTAATTTCTTTTGATTTATTTAATTTTTATTAAGTTAGGGATGGAGTTTTTGATGATTTGACGTCAATTTTGTACAAATTAAACTAGATGTTTACGAAATTTTTCGAAAAAAGTAGGAAAATGTGATAATTTTGCACATTTTCACGTTTTTCTGCAACTTCCGCCCAACTTCATGGTACCCTCGAGATAGAGGACCTAATTTTCTATAATTTGTCATCAATTTTGTAAAACTCATACGATGAATTTGCGATATATTTCGAAAAATATCTACAAACATGTAGAAAATTGCAAATGTTCACTCTTTTCGGATACTTTCGCCTAACTTCATAGCATCCTCGTCATAGAGGATCAAATTTTCTGTAATATGACATCAATTTACCTAAAATCCAGCGATTCGTTGGTGAAATAGTGAAAGAAACTCAATGACAGTGCGTAAAGTGCAACCTTACCAATGCCGAAATTGGTGTGAATGTGATAATTTTGCCTATTTTCGCACTTTCCTTCATTTTCCGCCCAACTTCATGATACCCTCGAGATAGAGGACTTTATTTTCTACGATTTGTCACGTATTTTGCAAAAATCGAACGATGAGTTCGCGAAATATTTCGAAAAATAACTACAAACATGTAGAAAATTGCCCATGTTCACTCCTTTTCGATACTTTAGCCTAACTTCATGGCATCCTGGTGACAAAGGATTCAATGTTCTATAATTTGATACACATTTAACGAAAATTCAGCGACTCGTTGGTGAAATATTAAAAGAAACTCAATGACAGTGCGTAAAGTGCAACCTTACCAATGTCGAAATTGATGTGATGTGATAATTTTGCCTATTTTCGCACTTTCCTACAACAGCTGCCCAACTTCATGGTACCCTCGAGATAAAGGATTTCATTTTCTATGATTTGACACCAATTTTGTAAAAATCGAACAATGAGTTTGCGAAATATTTCGAAAAATAACTACAAACATGTAGAAAATTGCAAATGTTCACTCTTTTTCGATAGTTTAGCCTAACTTCATGGCATCCAAGTGACAGAGGATTCAATTTGCTACAATTTGACATCAATTTACCGAAAATCCAGCGATTCGTTGGTGAAATATTAATAGAAAGTCAATAACAGTGCGTAAAGTGTAACCGTGTCAATGCCGAAATTGATGTGAATGTGATAATTTTGCCTATTTTCGCACTTTTCTGCAACTTCTGCCCAACTTCATGGTACCCTCGAGATAGAGGACTTTATTTTCTACGATTTGTCACGTATTTTGCAAAAATCGAACGATGAGTTTGCGAAATATTTCGAAAAATAACTACAAACATGTGAAAATTGCAAATGTTCACTTTTTCTGATACTTTTGCGTAATTTCCTGACATCCTCGTGGTAGAGGATTAAATTTTCTATAGTTCAGCGAAAATCCAGCGACTCGTTGATGAAATATTAAAAATAAAACTCAATGACAGTAAAGTGCAACCTTTAGGCCCACTGGCGCACAAATTTACTGAAATTCTTAACACTATGTACAACGTCCCAGAAATAACTTCGACGCAAACGCATCGACTTGCCGGAATAAAACGCCATGAACCTACGAAATGTTTACCCGCCGTCGATATCATCGATATCGAGTTGCAATTCTCCCATTGCTCGGATACACTGTGTACGTGTTATGCACCCGACGCACTCGATCCATGCTATTACTTACTCCACACTTGTTTACGCTGTTTGTTTAATTCCTTGTTTGTGTGCCGAGTGCATTCTCATGATTTCAATTCTCCCGTGTCACCGCACCATTAGAGCGACGCTCTCTCTGCGATTAGTATGCGTTTCATCGTCGCGACGCGAAGAACCAACGCGAATTTTCCGGTTTAATTCGACACTCAATTCTAAAAAACAAACTAATTTGTATTTTATTGAAGGCGATAACTAAACGAGCGCCTAGTTAGCTCGTCGCTCACTAATCGCAAACCGTTTTCTACGGCGGCGCATCGAAATTACGATTTAGTTTGCATCTATCGGCGTTTCGTCGAAGCGATAAGGAATGCCCGGCGCGCACTCGTCCTTATCGATAATTGTTTACCTGCGCCGCTTCGCGCGCTTAGCTTCGCTCCATTCGGGCTCGCGCTTCCTGCTAACAAGTACCGAACGTCTATCGTTTTATAAGTTTTAAAGTGTTTTGATTTTTCGTGTGTTTTTCGACGCGAAATTTAGTGGTTTGAACCGATTTAGAAGGATAACTCGGATCGCAATCAGTTTTAATTATGCGTTATGCATGCGTGTGTAATTAGCTTTAAAATTGAAAATATTATTGGTGTATTAGAATTCTTTAGCAACGAGAATGTGATTTAGTGCTGGTCGGCAGAAAGGAAAGAGGAAATTTGCACAGAATGGATAATTTTCGGCGCAAAAATACGCGCAAAGAGGAACGCGCCGCACTTCTCAACGACAATGATTGGTAATTACGGCGAAACATTCACGGAAATTATAATAGTGCCGCAATCGTTGCAACAAACAATGCGATATTGATCTGTTTTGGGAAAGCACCCAGAAAAATTGATAAGACAAGAGCGTCGAACCATATTCGACAGTTTCGAGCGCAATAGTGAACGAATCATGTTTAATTAGTGGATTGGGGGAAAGCCTTATCAATTAATCGCGATTTTCGGGTTATCTTAGTTTACTACTTTGTTTCGCAAGGTGTTTTCGGGAGATTTCGTCATGGCATTGATGTTTTCGAGACACGAATTCAAATGCACCTCGAATATGTTAGCATGACAATGATAATGACGATGACTTGATTATTTTTAGACTTTTATCGTTAATATTTTGTTAGAAAAAATATCTTATCTCAATCTTAAGATTGACAACGTGCTGATTTTCGCATTGTTACATTTGTTTCTGAGGACAGCCGAAATGATTATGATTAACAAAATATGAAATCGTTTTTCTAACTCTTTGTGTCTTTCAAGGGACACGATGGACGCGTACGGCTACGAGCCGTCCCTGCTCGCCAGCGACGCGTCGAATCGACGATCCGCGGCGGGCTTCGAGTACAAGGACGACGACGACGACGACGAAAGCGGCGCGTTGCTCTCCCCGGAAGACCGGCAGCGCGACCAGGCGCGGACGGCGCAATGCAGGATCGACATCGAGGGCATGACGTGCATGTCGTGCGTCAACAACATCGAGGGACACGTCGGGAAGCAGGACGGGATTAAATCGATCAAAGTACGCACATTCACAACTAGCTTTTCCTACATTTTTTCGGTTAGATTTAAGGTTATTCCTTAGTTAATCGAGGTTAAGTAAGTTAAGCTACTTTCAAGATGGCGAACCGAACCGAAAACGCCAAAAGCCAGCCAAAACACGAGGCATGGTTATGAGACTAGTGTCAGTTGGGTACCAAAAACTCGGATATAAAAAGCCCGCAAACTATGCGATAAATCTGTCTGCAATCTCTAATCTCCTGCGACGACCGCAAAGAATAACATCGGTTAATGTTAGCGGCGATTAGGCAGCCAAGCGTGCGTAACGCCGGGAAAGAATCAACGCGCATTGTCGCGCAGTGATTGCGAATCTCCGCTACACCCGATTGGGACAAAACGACCGGTCCGCTTCTGATTTTAACAATAACGCATTCTTGCGATTGATTAGCCCGCCGATTAGTGGCGAACAATCGAATCGCACTTAGCGATTGTCGTCTGATGCGGACGCAGTCCGAGTTTATTCGCGAAAGAAAGAAGTCGCGGTATTTTCCCGGGATATTTTTATAGTTTGGTGTTTTATGAGCAAAAAGTGATTTTTCGGTGTTTGCCGCTGGAGAATAATGGCTATTGTGGGTTTTTTGGTTTGCTCAGAATGATTATTTAAGGAAAACGTTCTGCCACACCGAGTGCACTAACTTTTGGGAAAATTTAAGGTGAACCTCCAGGAGAAGCACGCCGTCGTCCACTTCGACCCGACGATCCTGACGCCCGAGCTGGTGGCCGAGTCCATCGACGACATGGGCTTCGACGCGTCGGCGGCGCCCGCCTCGTGCGCCATCCGCATCGAGGGCATGACGTGCAACTCATGCGTGCAGAGCATCGAGGGCATGGTGTCGACCAAGGCCGGCGTGCGCCGCATCAAGGTCCACCTGCAGGAGCGGCGCGGCGACGTCGACTACGATCCGTCGGCGGTGACGCCCGAGGACATCGCGGAGACCATCGGCGAGATGGGCTTCGACGCGGCGGTCGTCGCGCCCGACGGGCGGCGACCAGTCGGTCCCGGCTCCGCGTCGAAGAAGCGCCGCCCCTCGACGAACGGCGCCGGCGGTAACCACGTGGTGGACGTGGACGGCGGCGCCGCGCGCGCGGCGGCCAAGTGCACGCTGCAGGTGAAGGGCATGACGTGCAACTCGTGCGTCGCCGCCATCGAGAAGCACTGCCACCGGATCGCCGGCTGCGAGAAGGTCCTCGTCGCGCTGCTCGCCGGCCGCGCGGAGATCAGGTACGACGCGGCGCTCGTCACGCCGCAGGCGCTCGCGCACTCCGTCAGCGAGCTCGGCTTCCCGGCGGCCGTGCTCAGCAGCGGCGGCGACGCCGAGCTGGCGTGCCGCATCGAGGGCATGACGTGCGCGTCGTGCGTGCACAAGATCGAGTCGGCGATGCGCGCCGCGGCGGGCGTGATCTCCGCGCAGGTGGCGCTCACCACGCAGAAGGGCAGGTTCCGCTACGACCCGGAGGTGACGGGCGCGCGCACCATCCTCGAGGCGATCGAGGCGCTCGGCTTCAGGGCCGCGCTCGAAGAGCGCGAGTCCAACGGCGAGTATCTGCAGCAGAAGGAGGAGATCCGCAAGTGGCGCAACAGCTTCCTCTTCTCGCTCACGTTCGGCCTGCCGTGCATGCTCGCGATGGTTTACTTCATGGCGCTGATGTCGGCGGGCAAGGGCCACCACGAGATGTGCTGCGTCGTTCCAGGTGAGTGGCGGAAATTGATTTTTCGCACTTTGGGCGCCTAGATGCGATCAAAAGTGGAGGCGAGTGTTGTTGCCACGCTCGGTATATCGGTCGTAATGCACTGTGGGCTGCCTAACCTCGAAGGGCTCCATTTTTTAACAAAAAAGCATCGAACTGTTACTTAAAACTCTTTTAACGTGCAAATGGCTTAAAATTGGTTACGTTTTTTTGAATATCACGACTAGACGCGAAAGTGGGTGGAAAAACACGCCGCCAACTACTTTCGGGCCTAGATGCGAAAGTACTTTCGCACCCGAAGAGAACCGAACGAGTGGTGAAAGAGGATGATTCCCATTTCCAGGTCTCTCCCTGGAGAACCTGATAATGTGGGCGCTGTCGACGCCGGTGCTGATCTTCGGCGGGCGCCACTTCTTCGCGCAGGCGTACAGGGCGATCAAGCACCGCACGACCAACATGGACGTCCTCATCGCGATGGCGACGTCCATCTCGTACACGTACAGCGTGTGCGTGGTGACCGCCGCGATGGCGCTGCGCCTGCGCACGTCGCCGCAGACGTTCTTCGACACGCCGCCCATGCTGCTCGTGTTCATCTCGCTCGGCCGCTGGCTGGAGCACATCGCCAAGGGCAAGACGTCCGAGGCGCTCTCGCGCCTCCTCGGCCTCAAGGCGACCGAGGCGGTGCTGGTGACGCTCGGGCCGGGCCAGGCCGTCGAGAAGGAGCGCCTCGTCAGCGTCGACCTCGTGCAGCGCGGCGACTACCTGAAGGTGGTGCCCGGCGCCAAGGTGCCCGTCGACGGCAAGGTGGTGCAGGGCCAGTCGACGTGCGACGAGAGCCTCATCACCGGCGAGTCGATGCCCGTCAACAAGAAGCGCGGCTCGGCCGTCATCGGCGGCTCGATCAATCAGCACGGCCTGCTGATCGTCGAGGCGACGCACACGGGCGAGGCGACCACGCTCTCGCAGATCGTCCGGCTCGTCGAGGAGGCGCAGACGTCGAAGGCGCCCATCCAGCAGCTCGCCGACAAGATCGCCGGCTACTTCGTGCCGCTCGTCGTCCTGCTCAGCGCGCTCACGCTCGTCGTCTGGACGATCGTCGGGCTGGCCGACTTCGACCTGCTGCCCATCGGCGAGCACGAGCGGCACGACTTCAGTCGCGTCGAGCTGCTGCTGCAGTTCGTCTTCAAGTGCGCGCTGAACGTGCTGGCGATCGCGTGCCCCTGCGCGCTGGGCCTGGCGACGCCGACGGCCGTGATGGTCGGCACGGGCGTCGGCGCGCAGAACGGCATCCTCATCAAGGGCGCCGAGCCGCTGGAGAACGCGCACAAGGTCGGCGCGGTGCTCTTCGACAAGACCGGCACCATCACGAAGGGCCAGCCCGAGGTCGCCGCCATCTGGATGACGGCGCAGGAGGTGCCGCCCGCGACCATCCTCGCCGTGCTGGGCGTCGCGGAGAAGAACTCGGAGCATCCGATCGCCGCGTCGATCATCCGCTACGTCGAGCAGCTGTTCCAGATGGAGACGCGCGGGTCGAGCGACGACTTCCAGGCGGTGCCCGGCTGCGGCCTGCGGTGCACCGTGCGGGACGTCGCCGCCATGGTGAACTGCAAGAAGAGCCAGGAGTTCGCGAACTTCCTCAACGCCGTGCAGAGCAGCGGCGGCGACATGGGCGACAAGAAGATGAGCCTGAACGGGATCGACGTCGAGGTGTTTAACTCCTCGGCGCACCATCTTGGGCAGTTGATTGGTGAGTGGTTTTACGTTTTAGCTTTATTTCGGTGGAAAATTTAGTTTTGTGTTTTGAAACACTCGGTGTAGTACTAATTTTGTGTTTGGTGGGTTGCCTAGGATGATATTGAAGGCTAGGTGCTAGGTCAGGTTAGGTATTTTGGTGTTTTTAGGATTGTTTTAGATTCTATTTTGGTAAAAAATTAGATTTTGTCGTTGCCTTTATTAGCTAGAATCAGAAAAAGAAGGAAAATTATTAATTTTAGATTCAAAGTCGTTTTTACAATGGTTTTAGTTGCTTTTCGTAATGTTTTCCTTGTAAATTTACTTTTTTTGCGTTTGAAACACTCATTATGATATATGTTATGTTCATCTGGTTGCCTAGGTCAATACTTGAATTAAAGTTGTACTAAAACGTTTTTGTCACGCTCGGTATACCAACATTTGGCGTAATGTTGGTTGCCTAGCTTACAGTTTCAATTACAAAACACTAAATATTATCATTTTGCATAAAAAAAACTTCGAATTAATGCCAAATATTACGTTTTCAGTCAAAATTTACTTCCCTTCTGTGAATTTTTATGGGAATTTAGTGTTTTTATTAAAATATCATTGATCTGTAATGATACTGCCAACAAATAAAAAAGAACTGTATACTGGATGTTCCAATAACTTTGATAATCTTACAGGAATCAAAATGGACGACATCCGAGACAGCTACCACGTGATAGTGGGCAATCGCGAATGGATGAACCGCAACGGCCACATCGTCCCCGCCGACTTGGACCGCAAGATGCAGCTGGAGGAGGAGCAAGGCCGCTCGGCGGTGCTGTGCGCCATCGATGGCGTCATCGTCGCGATGGTGAGCGTCGCGGACCCCGTGAAGCCGGAGGCGGCGCTCGCGGTCTACGCGCTCAAGAAGCGCGGCCTCGACGTGTACCTGCTCACCGGCGACAACAGGAAGACCGCCGCCACCATCGCTCGGCAAGTCGGCATCACGAAAGTTTACGCCGAGGTCCTTCCGTCGCACAAGGCCGCGAGGGTCTCCAGGCGAGTTTAACGCAAAATTTCCCCGATTTGTTTTTAAATTTATTGATTGATTACTTCAGATTGCAAGACAAAGGCGTGAAGGTGGCAATGATCGGCGACGGAATAAACGATTCCCCGGCCCTGGCGCACGCGGACGTCGGCATGGCCATCGCGTCCGGCACGGACGTCGCCGTCGAGGCCGCGCACGTCGTCCTAATGCGCAACGACCTCCTGGACGTCGTGGCGTGCTTGGATCTGTCGCGCAAGACCGTCAAGCGGATCAGGCTTAACTTCATACTCGCCAGCTTGTACAACATTCTCTGTGAGTGCTTTTACGATTATTCACTCGCTGTATAGTTGGTTGCCTAGCGCGAAACTGAGACGCTTGTACTTTTTAGGCATTCCTCTCGCCGCCGGCGCCTTCTCCACGTTCGGGTTGACGCTCGCGCCCTGGATGGCCTCCGGCGCGATGGCGATGTCCTCCGTCTCGGTGGTCTGCAGCAGTCTGCTCCTCAAGCTGTGGAAGAAGCCCACGGCGGCCACGCTCACCACCGCCGACTTCCTCGCCGATCGCAATCGCGCGCATCAGGACGACACGATCTCGATCCATCGTGGGCTCGACGACCTGGAGCAGGGCGCGTCGACGCAGCCGCAACCTTCGGCACTCTCAAGGTATACCAATGGGATAGTTTCGAATAATGCGAGCGTCCCTCACGCTCCCGACCCATCCGTTCTTGCGACTGGTAATAATAATACCAGTAACACGAACACGGATCGATAGAAATCGATAGAGAT
The DNA here is from genome assembly GCA_030557295.1 of Ecitodaemon sp. MM-2014. Lineage (NCBI taxonomy): Eukaryota > Metazoa > Arthropoda > Insecta > Coleoptera > Staphylinidae > Ecitodaemon > Ecitodaemon sp. MM-2014. The sequence continues at coordinate 3,410 of JARRAA010012258.1, read as the reverse complement.
TAGAGTATTACGTTACGTTTGTACATATTTATACGACGCGCCAGAAAATGTTCTTTGTTTTGTATACTCGTAGTTTAGAACGTTTGTGCATTGTTCGATTGACGAGAAAGTGTTTCTTCTGTTAGGACTTTCGACAATATAAAGTTACCTACATTAATGGCCAGCGAAGAGTGTAAAGATGTTCATGGTCGAAAGAACTCTTAGTTGAATGTAAGCTTCATGAGATTTTGGAATGTTTAACAAAACTAATCGAACTAAACTGAACGTTTCTTTGTCCAAGCGACTGTGTGCGAGCCTCTGTTGAATTGTTTCGGAAGCTTGAACTTCAGGCCCGGTTCGTGTTTTGTAAACAGAAGATATCGCGCCCGGCATGCTCGCGCTCGCGACGCGATTGGACTTTGGACTCTCGCTGGCGTTGTTATTATCCGAGCGGCTCGTTATCATTCGATTGTGAAGCGTTTAGCGTCAATATTTACATTCCCCATTGATTTCTGTACGCGGCGACGTGGTGGGAATGAGCAATCGAGCGTTATCTCAAGTTCGAGATGCTACTCGCTTCGTGTGGCGCGTAATTCGACTAATTTCGACGCGTTGTGGGCGTTCGCGATGGCTTTCGCTCGTTTCTAGCGCGCAATCGTGTTTAATCGTTTGTTTTGCTTGTGCCGCAGGTTTTTAAATCGAAATCGCATGATGAGCGAACTCCTGCTCGCCAGCAACGACGCCGACGACGACTCGGGCATCACGTACTTGACGCCGGCGGCGGCGTCCACCGCCCAGCGCGCCAAGAAGCAGCATGCCGCCAACGCGTGAATCGAATCATCCCAACAGTCTGATTCTCTTCTACTTATTTACGATTTACTTAACAACGACGTAATCGAGCAGTAATCATCATCAAGCCAACATCACACTTAATTTACGAATTAATTTTAAGGAGCCAATGCTTAATTTCTGGTTTTATGAATGTTTTTATGCAGAAAATTGATCGGAAGTGCAGTTTTGCAATGTTTCGGAGGCATTTAAAGAAATTATTGTTAATAATTTGTGTTCAATTTATGTTTTCCGATGGGAAGCGACGGCATAACGGAGTAAATTCTGTAAAATCAGCCATTTGCAGGGTTCTCGTATGAGTTCGATCTGGTTTTTAGTAGTTGAATACGTAATTTGGAATGATTAACCGTGTGATAAATTGTATTAGTGCTTAAAATGAACATTGCGTGCATTTTAACGTGTACATTTGTACTTACAACTAGAGAAGGTGCCAGGGAAATGAATCTGATGTGCTAACTATTTAGTGAACGAGGTGTATTGTGAAATGAGAGTTTATTTTTGAAACATTGAAACGTAAGAACTAAAATAACGCAGACTTATTCGTTTTTGTAAGTTGAGAACTTCTGTTCTTCCAGTATTTTATTCATTATGCAGACAATTGTTTTGTAAATGTGAATGACTTGTTTAGAAATGCGCGAAAATTTGCAATTTTCCATATTTCTTATCGTTTTATCAGAAAATGAGCGAAAAAGCATGAACATTTCAGTTTTCCGCAAGGGACAAAAGGGACTCTACATTATCCTTTCAACATAACACATTTTATTCATTTCCTGCATTAAGAATTACTACTTTGTGGTATGGCCTCATCACCAACTCTTTGTTTGATGTATTTACTCCTGGAATCTTCTTTCATTATTCTATTCAGGATTTCTTTCTTTCTGTCACTTGTAGCTCTGGATTCCTCAATCGCTTCACTGTTTTCACCTGTTGGTTGGTCATTGTCTGATGCTGTTAAGCTTTGTAAATGCTCGTAACTTGTTAGCGTGTCATACATTTCTTCATTCACCTTGTTATTGTTGTCAAGGAACACATTTGGGTGTTTTCCTAAAACAAAAGCATTTTGTGTCCAGTACAATGTGGTTTTCTGAAGCAGTACTCACTCTTGAATGCTTCAAGCTTCTTTAACATTTCCTTGTCTAATGCGTAGAGATTTCCCAATGTAGAATTTGTCTCTTGTTGGAAATTCTCCAGAAGATTTGTTCCATTACATGGAAATATGTCATTGACAAGTTTGAGATCGGATGGAGCATATTTTGTGGTTAAGATCAGCTCGTGTTGAGATGCAGAGTACTCAAAGGCGTTATCATTTATTAGTTTGTCTAGAATGTATTGCGGTTCCAAGGCATTGTCTTCTTTTATTTTATTTATATATGTTTTGATTATTTCGAGCTCATTCAAGAGTAATTTAATCTTTATTAAGTTCCTAGAACAGAAGGAGATTTTCATTAGATATTTGTTTACTGGTACTACTAAGGACACTTACTTTATTGGCTGTTTGTTATAGAGACTGTATAAGAGGTATAAACCTCCGGTTTGTGTGAATTTGCACTCGGGAATGAGAAAATACTTTTTCGCGCAATGCAGAACTAAATGTGTGAAGTGTCCTAGTTCGTATTCTCGGTATTTGCCACTAGAAAATATGGAATTAGTTGTTGAACGTCGAGATTGTTGTAAATTTTGTTGTAAAACTGGTTAAACTTACACAAAAACCAATCCGAACTTAAGATCAGTCCAGATTTCTGCAAAGGAATTGAAACTATAGCTGGAGTGCAGGATAAATCGCCTCAGGAACATTTCGCAGTCCTCCTGAAACGCTTCTTGATATTCCTTGTGTCTTAGGATTGCGCCTTGAGTACACATTATTTAAATAATTCTTGAAACCTTTATGTGTTTTTAACAGAAGAAAAGCGCAAAATTGGAATGTATGAAGAGCGCATAGAGAATATTAGATTGAGTAGTTCTTGAAATTCCATTCTATGACAGAGTACACGTGTATTCAGAACAAATGAGAGAGAGTGAGAAGACAATACTATTTAATTTCGCCTGCAAAGTCAATATATTCTATATGTTCTGCGGTTGTGTGGCAGAGTGCGCGTTTATTCAAATTTAATGGGGAAGAGTGAGATGGGATGCGATCTGCATTCACTCGTACTAACGTGAGTGCGCCCATTGCCTTGAATTTTCATAAAACACTTCTTGCAGAATCGGCTATAATATGTGTTCTAACGGAGATTGTTTTGCGATTTTCACTTCATTTCATAGTAGAAGAGTTGTTCTTTTAATTTTAGCATGAGTTGTCCCAGAATTTCTACCGGAAGTGGGTCAAAATGGCCTCCAAAGTTTGCCAATTTTTTAATTTTTACAAAACATGCCTTGCAAAATCGGCTGTAACGTGCGTTCTAAAGGAGATGGCTTCGTAACTTTCACTTCATTTCATAGCGGAAGAATTGCTTTTTCAACTTGGCTACGAGTTGTCTCAGAACTTCTACCGCAAGTGGGTCAAAATGGCCCCCAAAATTAGCCAAGTTTTGAACTTTTCCAAAACATGCCATGCAAAATTGGCTGTAACATGCGTTCTAAAT
>JARRAA010012252.1:0-121909 GCA_030557295.1 Ecitodaemon sp. MM-2014 | reverse complement strand
TGTGACAGAACAAGGGTGTTGCGATTCAGATAACAGTTTATTAGCCTGCCCTCGGAGTACCGAGCATACGTCCTCGTGGAACAATCTGGTCGTAGCAAAACGCAGCAAAACGTGGTGTATAAAATATTATAACCTGAATAGCTGAAGAAACCACCAGTGAGCATTCGTTGCGATAGAAAAGGCTGAGAGGGTTACCTGAATGGCAGGCCAGGGCCGGTGGAAGACGGCGCGCAAAAACCACGTGCTCATTTACAGGTTACAGGTTACAATGCATAACACACTACGCACGATTTCGCAATCGACAAGTCAAAGAGCGCATCGCTGGACAGCTCGCACTACCAACGCGTTTCTGGGTGAAGGGAATTGCGGCGCGAGAAATTCAGTCACAAAAGTATAGATGTGGAGAGATGTGAAGTTAAGGATAAAAATATTTTCAGAATTACGGCGCGCCGTATTTACAGTGGAATGTGTAATAAACGTAATGCATATTTCATTCTGGATTCGTTTCACATTTTTACACTGTTTGTGTAGTATTTAAAAGAAGCACACAAAAAATTGCATTTTATATACACTCGAACAGATTCCATGAAGCACGGCAAAGATTTTAATGTTTGCTGCGTTATTATTTCTGATTTCATTGTTTTTTTTTTCATTTAAAAATAAACCGCTTAAAATTGGAGCTACAGTTTAAAACAATGTGATGATGTGGAGAGATGTGAAGTAAAGAATAAAAAAATATAATGGAATGCGAATGAGTTATAAACGAAATGAAACTTTTTCTCTCCGGATGTAAACATTTTTACACTGTCTGTGCAAGATTTATCAAATAATTGTATTTTACATACACCGGAATGTATTGCTGCTCTATGCAAATGAAATTTAAATTCTTGTTTCGTCACTATCTCGGATTTCATTGTTTCTGCTTGTCAGGTCTAATGAACGTTAAACGATTTAAAAGTAAGACGCTTAAACTCGTTACAGTTTAATCTCAATGGCCAACAGTACAAAGTAGGTACAGATGCACAGAGATATGAAGTCGGGAATAAAAAAGTAATGCGCACTATAGCGTACATACAATGGAATGTGAATGAGCAATAAACGTAATGCAACTTGCGCTGTCTACTTCCTATTTCCTCCTGGACGTGTTTCGTGTTTTGACACTGTTTGTGCAATATTTATAAGACCTATCTACAACATAAAATTGGGTTTTGCCTACATAACAAAATTCGCAATTTTTGTTATATGTGTCGAGCAAATTTATCAAAATATTTCTAGAAATATTTCTTCCTTGCATTTATATCTTGTTATCTCATGTATCTTTGTACATACTGTACATCCCTACGACGTAATGGTGGCAAACATAAAAAAAACTATAAAGAATATTGTGCGTGTTTCGCCCAGGGAAATGGCAGCGTTTCCTTTCTTTAAGGACAGTGGCGTTTCTCGTGGGGCGTTATTCCGAGTAGTTTGTGTACTTAACTTGGGTAGGATTAAAATTATCTACTTCTACTTCACAATCAAGAATCAAGAAACACTTGAGCGCAAGGGAAATACGCAGAAAATAAAAATCGTCGCTAAAAAATTTATTTTCCAATTATGCCGTGCAATACTAAAACGTGCGAGTTTCTATTGCTGATTCGGCCGTATTTTCGCTTAGAAGTAATTAACTTATTATCTAGGTCATTTAACGACGCGTCAGGTTGCAATTAGTAACATAAGCCTTAATAGTTAGTTCTAGATAATAAAAACGACTCGTAAAAGTCGTGCGAGGGACTTACTTCTAGTGTCTTGATGACATTATTGCCCAAATCTCCAGAATTATGTCGTTTTTTACCCTAAAAGGATTTCTTTTGAAATTTTTATATGTAATCTAAAATGATTAATTAATTCTTTAGAAATCGGAGAATTTAAGGCTCTTTTGTTCTGTTTACTAATTGCATTTCCACTCAAGAGTAACAACTTGTTGAGATTTCTTCTCCTCCAGCCTTCCACGCTTCCCGTCTGCGGTTTGTTTTCGAGTTATATTAATCGCTCGTCTCCGGACCTTTTGGCACCGCGTGTGCGAACTTCAATTCGGAGCGCTCCGCGATAAACGACAAGGCTAATTAGAAAATCGATGCGCGTACTATTGCGCGTTTTCTCGGCGCGAGCGATTTATTTCCGTCCGCTTTTTAATTAATTCCGCGGCCTCAAACATTTCTGTAATTAATTGCCTATCGCGAGGCGAGTTTACCGTCGGGAAGAAAAATTACACCAACCCCAGCAGCTTTTAACAAGTCCTACACTTTCCATCGCATTTTTCATTAAATCTGGCAAAGGTTATCCCGAACAATGGGATAAACAGGTTTTGTCGTGAAATGTGTTGTGCAAAATACGGGATAATTCGAAATATAAAATATTGTGTGTTGGAATTACGGTCTCAGCAAATTGGATATTCACAAGTTATGCACATATAACGTGCAGATGCACATCGCAAATATACGTACATAAATAAAACATGGTGTAATATGCCGTATATTTATGATTGTGGCGTAAAGCGTCGACCTGCTTGCGTGCGAAATGCTCGCCTGAAATTCCCTCCAAGTTTACGATCTCTTGGCGAACATTACTCGAATGGATATTCGCATAACTCGAGTGCAATGATAATACAACTTGCGAGGCTTACGATATGTAGAAGTTAATGCAAGAAATAAGCATAAATAAGCTTGGCCAAACATTAAATTCCCCGAATTTTTGTGATATTTATGTTAACATTAAACCTTTTTTGTTGTGTATATCCCAGACAGAAAAAAAGTTGGTAGAAGCTGACAAAGATAGACGTACTGGATATAAAGGAAGTTCAGAAACAAAAAGTCATAGAGAAGAAGCCACAATAAGTCTGCTATTCCTCAACTTACATGTTTTAATTGGTCTTGTTACATTTAGGTAATTCAACATCACATGAATTAACTGGTGAAATAACTAACTGGTTAGAGCTGAAATAAGTTTCACTAGCATTTGTATTCCTTAAATTTTTGTAATATTTAGGTGAACATCAAGCTTTTATTGCTTATATCCCTGGCAGAAGAAATGAAGCGAGGATGAGAGCTGAAAGCCTTAGAAAAATCTTATAACAATAAATATTTGTACATTGTAGATAAGTTGATGGAAGCTGATAAAAGCAGAAATGTTGAATATAAAAGAAGCCCAGGAAGGAGAACAAAAAGTTCATAGAGAAGAAGCCCAAAACAAGTCTACAATTCCCCTATTCTCATTTATGGACTTCAACGTTTCATGAATTAACAGGCAAAAATTAATTGGTTAGAGCTTCTATGCAAAAGTACGAGATGCAAGATATAAGCACAAGTAAACATCGTCACATATTAAATTCCTAGAATTCTTGTGATATTTATGTTAACATTAACAACATTTTTTGCTGCTTATGTCCCTGGCAGAAACGGGAATTAGAGTTGAAAGCAATAGAAAAATCTTATAACAATAAATATTTGTATATTGTTGATAAGTTGACAGACCATGTAGGAGATGTCCCAAATAATTGTGCAATTCCCCAACTGAAATTTTTAACTTTGTGCACTTTAGGGACTTCAACATTCCCGGAATTAACCGGTGAAAAAGTTAACTGGTTTGTGCACCGTGCGTTGGTGTATCTATGTAGTCTGGTACGTATGTGTGACCAGCGTACCAGAGTCTGGCAGAGCGCAGCCAAACAAGTTAATGTTTGCACTAATTAATTCCTGGGAAGTCGAGGCCATTAAAAGCAAAATGTGCCAATAAAAAAAATGAGAGTGGGGAAATCGCAGACTGGTTCTGGGATGTTCCAGATCTCATCGTGATATCACGTGACACGCGATTTGGGCTAATAACTGTTATTTTTTTGCATCAATGGGTTATACCGGTGAGTCACGCCGATGAAACCTGTCTGCGACTGTCTACAACCAAGATCGCGACCGCAGTTGCGAACGGTACGACGAGAGGCAAAGAGTAAACTTCCACATTGTGAAATGTTCCGCAGAGATTATTGAGTTTTATAAAGTGCAAATGACAACAAACTACAAAATACAATGACCTTAAAAACCAAACGCAACTATGGCTTGGAGCTGCCGGCGTTTTTACTATTTTTTGCTGCGACGCTTGCAGGTAAGTATGCGCCAGCGATTTTCATGTTCTTCGTTCAAATGAAACGTAACTTTAGCGCCAATCGAAGTAAACTTTATAATTTACCGCACGTGCTACGTGATAATGGGAAGAGACGAATCCGACTGCGCCAAACTGGGTTTAGACACAAAAGACAACGCCACAAGAGAATTAGAAACAGATGTGCAAGAAGTCGCAAATTATCTAAGCGTTACGCTCGAATTTCTAAGTTCGAGCATTCCTTGTATTCTGTGCATGTTCATCGGGCCGTATTCCGACAAAAGGGGCAGAAGAAACATTCTAATTATTAGTCTGACAGGTCGGTGTCATATTTACTTTAATGGGAAGCATAATATTTTTTATTTTACATTTAAGGTATTATGATATCTGCCGCCTTGAGAATTATCGTCGCACTCTTCCCGAACCTGAGCCCTTGGTATCTCATAGTTAAAATCATTCCAACAATGTTGACTGGAGGATTGTCTGCATTTATAAGCGTTGCGTTTTGTTATGTAGTCGACGTTACTAATGTGGAGAAGAGAACCCTGAGGTAGGTATTTTAATTCCTGAACAATGCCACTTTAAAGTGAAGAGTGAAATGTAATGAACATTTTATTTTAGAATTAGTTTAGTGGAAGGTGCAGTTGGCTTTGGAATGATATTAGGCGTGTGTCTGAGCTCGCACGTATTTGCTAGTATTGGATACATTGGTACATTCGTCCTTTCTTTTTATATATTGGTGTTGGCACTGTGTTTCGTCATTCTATTCGTCCCGGAATCAATCAGAATTGATGAAAAGGTACGATTCCATTTGTCATTACATACTACATACTATTAGAAATATGGGCAGTTGTTACTTCAAGTTGAAGGCCTTGAACGTAAACTGACAATGATCGTGATGTTCGGATCGTTCATGACTTTGAACATGCGATTATTACGTAATATTTGTTTCGTTTTTCTATATAGGAGGAAACAAAATTCTTCACGCTCGGACACCTCAAAGAATTGTGGCACACAACATTCAAACCACGTGCAGGCTACAATCGAGCGGTTTTATTAGGATGTATTGCTGGGATAATATTTCTCGCCACAGCCGACGAAAACAAAGGAACTGAAGGTTTGCTCTTGCGTTCGAAGTTTCATTGGGAATTGACCAACCTCACCAATTTTGCGAGCATACGAGCGCTCGTAGCTATAGTAGTCATGTGCGCTTCTATCTATGTCTTTCACAATCTTCTGAAGATATCCGAAAGCGCGTTGATTGTAGCCGGCTTCTGCGCGAATGCGATCGGCACCGCCATTTTTGCATTTGCGCAGTACGAATGGCAAATTTATGCAGGTATAGTACAAAATAAAATTCGAAAAGAAATCGGAATGAACTTTTATGGTTTAATATATATTTCAGCTGCGGGCATTGGAATGTTTTCCGCAATAATCGCCCCAATGATACGTTCCCTCGTTTCCAAGATCATTCCACGTCGAGAGACTGGAAAGGTATTTTCATTTTGCATTGTTGTGCAGTCCTTCCTCTCGCTTTTAGCTCGTTCTTTGTACAAGATAATCTACACGGAAACTATCGACGTGTTTCCCGGCGCGTTCGACTTAATTCCATGCATGATACTCATTGGAATAACATTCTATTTTGTGTAAGTATCTATTACTATGCTAATTTGCCTTTTGCTTATACAAAACCTTGTTTCTATTTTAGTTACGTTTATATTTTAACGAAACGGCCGAATGCCGTTTTATATTTAGAACAGACTGAAGCAAATCGTAAATTTGAGGAAGACACTGAAGTTGAAATGCTTGAAAAAGGAATTAATAATTAAGTACCATACTGTTTTTTCTTTTTAAGTTTTTTTACTTAGTTTTAAGGAGTATATAAGGATTATTCGAATTTTAAGTGGACTGATTGTGAGCCTCACATTGATAATTAGATTTTTTATTCTACACGTGGAGTTTTTAGGTGTAACAAAAGACTTTCAAATATTTGAGGGCAGTATTAAGAGGCTTTAATATAGTTGTATATATAATTTTAATTTTAACATACTTGAACATCTTTTGAATATTCCAAGGGATATTTATTTTAATAACTGTACATATTTTAATACTCGTTTGTTTTCGAGTATTGCATTAGAATATCAGTTCTAATTAACTATAATATAAGAAATTGCGAAAGACCCTCAAAATGTATGTAGAAGTAGTATGCACTGAGATTACACTACACAAACATTACATTACACTAAGCAAACTTTAATATGTACTGCAATACTGTGACACTTAAATACGTGCAAAATGTAGCGATTTTGTTAGTATTATCTAATTATAAAACCTTTAGAATTAGTTGGTGGCATTAGTACCTTGGACTGTCTTTCGTTTATGAATAAATAAAAATATTAGTATATACATATGGGAAAACAGTTTATTGCATAAACGGTGCAGCTTAGGAACCTTCTTAATACCTTTCTCATACATTGCACCATACTTATAGTTAACAAACTTAATGTTGAATATGTCACCCTTTCAATCGCTCGTTCTTCGAGTGTTGACTGTGAGTAGCTTTGTTATTTGTACACACTTTAAACAAATAATTTAATCTATGAATTTTATGTATCACCTGAGGGCTATGAGCAAAGTTGAAGTTTCAATACTTCGAACGTTATATTGAACATAGATTGATAATTAGAAAAAAAGAATAAATAAAAATTCGTATATGATTTTGTCAAAATCAGCCAGTATAACTAGTGGGCTGCAGTTGGCCAATGGATATTTACACTGCACGTATATAGGACCGTATACGATTCTTGCAAATTAGGTAATTTTGTAAGATCCATATATATGCCCATTAATCACACCTGATATGGTTAAATTATGAAACTATCAATAGGATTGATTTCGGATTTATTTGTCAGGAGAAGGGATGTCGTTTCGGTCGTAGTTCGTGATGCAATTCGTTTCAAAACTTTTATTATAATATGAAATTATTATTTAAAACTTGATTTCAAATTAGCTTCAAGTAGGCACATAAAAGTTAAAGCAATAATCTAATGAAAACAATTTTAAAGCCGTTTAATGGATCTTTTGCAATTTTAGTAACTTTCCAGGGTATCCTGAAATTCCCCAGAGTAGAATGGTATAAATCATTTCAGATTTTAACTTGAATTGAGCATCACTGCGCTGAAAAGACGAATAATATTTATATAATCGTACAAAACAAACTAAAAATACGCACTGCTGGAGAAATTTAAAACACAGTATCCCGTTTATGTTTTAATGCCATTTTCAACCATCTCGTGAACATTATTTTTCTGCGATTTTAAATTTTCTGCGTTCTGCTCTAAATATATAACAGCATTCGGTCTTTTAGTTAAAATATAAACATAACTAAAAATATAAATAGAATTTGGTATTATTAAAGCGTACATTTGTATAGTAAGAGATACTCACATAAAATAAAATGTTATTCCCATGTATATCGCGCATGGAATGAGGTCGAACGCCCCAGGAAACACATCGATAGTTTCAGTGTAAATGACCGTGTATAAAGGACCAGCAAAAAGGGAGCAAAACGACTCAATGGATATGCAAAAGGAAAGCACCTTTCCTGTCTCTTCGCGTGGAATGATGTTGGAAAGAAGCGAACGTATCATGGGAGAGATTATTGCGAAAAACATTCCGACTCCAGCAGCTGAAATGTATATTAAACCATTAAACTTCATTCGAATTTCTTGTAACTTCATGCATTCTGCACTGTACCTGCATAAATTTGCCAATTATATTCTGCAAATGCAAAAATGGCAGTCGCAATAGCACTTGCGCCCGAGCCAAGGGCAATCAACGCGCTTTCAGGTACCTTTAGAAGATTATGAAAGACATAAATAGATACACACATTACTATGATGGCTACAACAGATTGTATGCTTGCGAAATTGGTGAGGCTGGTCAAGTCCCAATGAAATTTCGAACGCATGAGCAAACTTTCAGTTCCGGTGCTTGCATCGGCTGCGACGAAAAACACTATTGCGCAAATGCCTCCCAATAGCACTGTTCGATTGTATCCTTCGCGTGATTTGAACGTCGTGTGCCACATGTTTTGGAGGTGTACGAAAGTGAAGAACTTCACTTCCTCCTGTATAAATAGAGATATAATTATTACTGTAATTAGCATCATGTGCTGATGTCCGTGAACGCTCAGGACATCGCACCACGTGCACGGTTAGATTCTGTTCAAGGTCTTCAAGTCTGTCTGAACTGACGATTGACTTTGTTTAGTCTAGAATGTGATTCGTACCTTTTTATTAATTTCGATGGATTCCGGCACACACAAAACAACGAAACACAATGCCATCAACAATAAACAAAAGCACAGGATGAATGTGCCGACGTATCCAATCCACGTGAACACGTAAGAACTGAAAAACAGTCCGGATATCATGCCAAAGCTAAGCGCACCTTCTTGTAATCCGATTCTAAAAAGGTGTAATATGTTCACTTGTTTATATTGTATATAAATAATCGTTCCTACCTCATACTCCTATTATCCGTTCCAGTGACATCAATTAAATAACAGAACGCGACACTTATAAACGCAGGCATTCCTCCAGTTAGCGCAGTTGGGATTGCTTGAATTGCAAGATACCAAGGACTCAGATTCGGAAGCAGAGCGATGATACTTCTTACACCAGCAGATATTACAATACCTTAATTTTCAAATTAGAATATTATGTTGCACATTAAGGTGAATATAATACTGACCTGTCAGAGTAACAATTAAAATATTCTTTCGCCCCGTTTTATCCGAATACGGCCCGATGAACAAGCACAAAATACAAGGAATGATCGAGCCTAAAATTTCTAGGATTATGCTCAGATAATTCGCGACTTCCTGTACTTCCGTCTCCAATTCCCTTGTGGCGTTATCGTCTGTGTCTATACCCAGTTTGGCACAGTCGGATTCGTTTCTTCCCATTAGCACATAGCACGTGCGGTAAATTACAAAGTTTCCCTCGATTGGAGCTGAAGTGAAGGGTAATTTAAGTAAAGTATGAAGTTTCCACTTTTGATGTACCAACTTCCCAGTAGCACAGCGAAGAATATTAAAAACACTGGCAACTCCACGCCATATTTAACATTAGTTGTTGATAACATCGCAAATTAATTTGTTTATTTATACAACTAAATAATTTATTCTGAACTTATCTCGAATAGTAAGTATACTCTTTGCTGATCATCGTTCCGTTTGCAACTGTCGTATATTGACGAAATTCCGATTTAAAGTAGTAAACATATTTCATTGAACTGACAGACAGCGTGTAATTTGTTATTGATTATACCTACTGATGTAATGATGTAATTCATGTGATTCTATGAGCGTCGAATTAAAAAATAGTTATTTGCCAAAACCATGCATTGCGTGATATTATTTGGCTTGGCTGTACTTTCGCCGTTAGGAATTGAAACTTTGTGTTGTGTGTTTAATTCATCTGTCATCACATAGTAGCAGAGCAGTTCAATTCTCTTTCGTAAACATGTCTCGTTGATATTGTATAAATATATTCTTAATTTTTATAGCTGATGATTGAAGTTATTTACAACAATGCAATCTGCAACATGCGCATGAATGAATAAACCGTAACAATATTTGGAATTATTATTTTAATTGAAAGCATCATTCTCAATCGTGTTTATTGTTGTTCGATTTTTACTAGGCACCTGACAGTTTTGGTACTCCGATCTAACTACGTAACTTGTGGTATATTTATATATAATAAAATACCTGTAAATAAGGTGAAACAGGACGTCCACAAAGCCACAAAGCAACAAATACAATATAATCATTGTTTGAGAAAGACAATAATATTTGGCAATACGCAGGCGCCACGGTGGGTAAATGCATTTTGATATTTTTGATAAGTGATTACTACATGTTATTTCTATATATTAATGTGTTATGTTGGGTAGGATATGTCCATTAATCTCAATAATCTAGATATAGGGTTAAATTATGGATCTGTCATTATCATTGATCTGCTATCATACCTATCATTATAGGATTTATGATGATGTCGTTGAGAACGTGCCTTCTCTCATTTTAGTTAATTTAACAACTATTACAACATTTCATATGATCTGCAAGTACGTGATAATTAAGGAAATAATATAATGAAATGATACTAGTTTAAAGCATTTCAACTTCATGCTTCTCTTGCAATTTTAGAAACCTTTTGGGAAACCCTGAAATACCCATATATATTACAGAATGTCATAAAACATCGTAGATCTTAACTTTAATTATGAAGCTTAAGGTGCCCTGAAGAAGCGAATAATAATATATAATAATCTTACAAAACCAACTTAAAATACTGTAGGGGAAATTTAAAAGACAGTAACCTGTTCTTAATGCCGTTTTAAAACATTTCAAGTTCATTATCTTCTTCAGATTTACATTTCTCTTCATTGTGCTCCATAAATATTATAGCATCTGGTCTTTTAATTAAAATATAAACGTAACTGGAAACAGAAATGAGAAATTATGTCATTTAAGATAAATTAATATACTGACAATGGGAGATACTCACATAAAATAAAATGATATTCCCAAGTATATCGTGGCTGGAATTAGGTCGAATGCCCCGGGAAACACGTTGATAGTTTCGGTGTAAATTATCGTATATAAAGGACCAGCAAAAAGTGAGCAGAACGACTCAGTTGCTATGCAAAAGGCAAACACCTTTCCCGTCTCTTCTTGTGGAAAGATGATGGAAATAAGTGAGCGTATCATTGGAGATATTATTGCGGATGGCATTCCAAATATAGCAGCTGAAATACACATTAACATATTGAAACTTTCTGATTCTGAAACATCTTATACCATACCTGTGTAAACATGCCAATCATACTGTGCAAATGCAAAAATGATAGCCGCAACGGAACGAGAAAATGAGCCAACGGCTATCAACGCACTTTCGGATATTTTCAAAAGTTTGTGGAAGACATAAACAGAAGCACACATTACTATTATTCCTATAACAGATTGTACGCTTGTGAAATTGGTGAGAAGGATCAAATCCCAATGAAATTTCGAACGCATGAGCAAATCTTCAGTGCCGGAGCTTGCATTGGCCGATACGAAAAATTCTATAGCGCCAATGCATCCCAGCAAGACTGTCCGATTGTATCCTTCACGTGGTTTGAATGTTGTGACCCACATGTCTTTCAGGTGCTCGAAAGTAAAGAATTTAACGTTCTCCTGCACAAAGAGAGATAATATTATGTAATTGTCACAATAAGTTGTTGACATTGAACACGCGCATCGTCAGATTATGATCATGACCGCCAACTCATCTCAACTAACAATATAATTGGTTTAGAATGGAATGTAGCAATGTCAAATGGATTAGTACCTTTTTATGAATATCGATGGATTCGGGCACAAATAAAACAATGAAACACAATGCCACCAACAATAAACAAAAGCAAAGGAGAAATGTTCCAACATATCCAATCCACTTGAAAACGTATGAACTGGCAAATAGCCCTGATATCATGCCAAAGCCAAGGGCAGCATCTTGCAGTCCGATTCTGAAATTTATTAAAGATTCACTTGTTGCTTAAGAACGTAATTGTTTAGAAACGAATGCATCTACCTCATACCCCTATTGGCCGTTCTAGTAACATCGACTAAATAACAAAACGCTACACTTGCGAATGCAGCCATTCCTCCAGTTAACGCGGTTGGAATTGCTTGAATTGCAAGATACCAAGGGCTCAGATTCGGAAGCAGAGCGATGATAACTCTTATAGCAGCCGATGTAACAATGCCTTAAATTTCAAACTTGAATATTATGCTTCGCATTACGTGAATATGATACTAACTTGTCAAAGTAGCAATTAATATATTCCTTCGCCCCGTTTTATCCGAATACGGCCCGATGAACAGGCACAAGATGCAAGGAATAATTGAACCCAAAATTTCTAGAGTAATGCGCAAATAATTTGCGACTTCTTGTACTTCTGTCTCCAATTCCCGCGTGGTGTTGTCATTTGTGTCTACGCCCAGTTTAGCACAATCGGATTCGTTTCTTCCCATTAACACATAGCACGTTCGGTAAAACACAAAGTTTCCTTCGATCGGAGCTGAAGCAGAGTTAAATTTCAGTAAAACGAGAAGTTATAACTTTTGATATACCAACCTCCCAGTACCGCAGCAAAGCATATCAAAAACAGTGGCAATTCCACGCCATATTTAATATTTGTCGTTGTTGCCATTGTATAAATTAGTTAGTTATTATATGTATGTTCATTTATACATTTAAATAATTTATTTCTAATTTATCATATTCTTTGCAACCCATCGGTTTATTTGTGGTAAATGGACGGAGTTTGGAGTTAAAGTAGTTAGCGTGTTCCATGGAACTGACTGACAGCGTACAATTTGTTATTTGTTATGTTTACTGGTGTAATGATGTAATTCATGTGATGCTCCGAGCGCCAAAAAATAGTTATTTGCCCACAGCAATTGCGTGTGGTTGGATTGGATATAATTTACTATTTTACGGTTTGGTTACACTTCCGGATTTAAGAATTGTAACTTAGTTTTGGTGATTTAATTCATATGTGATCAACCATTATAATATAAATCGAACGTTCTCTTTGAAACATGCCGTTCAATACATTCAATCTGCAATACCTACAAGTGTCTGAAGTTACAATTAGTTATTAACTAAACTTAGGGCTTCAAATTATTTAAAACTGTGGGGAAATATTTCACATTTTCAGAGTTTTATAGTGGCCCCACTGATGTGGGACAGACTACACAAACAAGGAACGGTGCGGAAACTTTGATTTATTAAAGACACGACCTGCTCTAATCAAAGAACAGACTGTTTTATGTCGTGTCGGTCCGCTGTCTCCGTTATTTAACGTAAAAATAATAAATATCAACAATACATGTCGCATCTAACAAGTAGTTGCGGGTCATCAATTCTAGCTGGCAGCAACACAGCAATTAATGCGCACTTTAATCAGAAATAGTTATATCCATATGTATAGGATATAACTATTTCGGACCTAAAACGGAAAAGCCGGAAGGGAAGGGTTCTATAAGTAAGCCTACTGTACTTAAATGGTTTACAATTGTAAACGGAATTGTAGGAACGTTACGAACTTACTCCCTGATTCATAACAATTATTGGGAATAAGTCAATTACCCAATTAATCGGTTACTAACACCAATGTTATTTAATACCCAGTTGATATCTGCTGTTCTAGGTTAAAAAGGAATTTCAAACCAGCGGCCAATTCTTAAAATTCTGCAAGTTGCAAAACAAAATGATTGACTCATCGGGTTTTCCCAACTATAAAGTAAGCTGGAATACCCGATCGACGCAGCATACGAGTTTATTGATGGATATAAATCTTGCTATCTGGCAGGTTTGGGATCAAGAGTTCAATGTTAAATACAACCGACATGCTAATCGAAAACCAGTATTTAAGTATCCGCTCAGTTGACAACATATTGAGCTTCTGTTCTTTCCTTCGGCGAATTGCTTATAAAAATTCACAAAATGATAGAATTTACACCAAAAGTAGTTTTCATCGCATTCGTGACATTCCTAGTGTTGGACTCGCCTTGTCAAGCTGCCCCCCTAAAAGTAAATGACACATCTGAGAATGGCGTAAGGACCATAGTGTTGGACTCCACTAATAAAACAATAAAAATCAACTTTGACATCAAGTCGAATAAGCCAGCCTTTCTCTCGAGGGCTGTTGAGAAGAAGGAACTGAATCTTAATTTGAACGGAGTGGATTGCACCAAGCAGAAGACAGTGCCGATAAACGATGAGTTCTCGTTAAAGATTGACTCCTGCAAGAAGATTACTTTGTTCCATATGAATAGTCCCAAGTTAAATTTGATCATCCAGAAGCAAGTTCCTACTACGACGACATCCACGACCACAACTACAACGAGCACTACGCCGGCAACAACAACTACCAAATTAACTACAACAACTACTACAACAGAGTTGACGACAACCAAACTAACTACCACTACTCCGGCGACAACGACGTCTACAACAACACCGAAGTCTGAGTTTAAACGCTTTAGAACGAATAATGTTGATTTCAATGAAGTTGATAATGATAATGATGCTGATAATCTTGCAACAAAGGTTGATCTCCGGAGCAATTTTAAAAATTGAATATTTAATGTATCTAAAACGTGATGCGGAGAAAGTGACCATGTTTTGTAATAATATTCGGTTTTTGCAATTGCTGTTTTAATGTTGTACATTCACTATTATAATCATTTCGTGAAGCAACAAACCAAGAATGCCTATGTATTAAAAGGCGTGTGTTATCTTGTACTTGCAATTACAATACATTTGGCAATTGTGTCTTTATCGACGTTGTCTTTATTTTCTTCCAAATATATTATAGTCTTTGGCAATTTCGTTAAAATATAAACATGTTGTTTAAAAATTACTAACACTTCCTAAACAACTCAAGGAATACTCACACAAAGTAAAGAGCCACTCCAATATAAATTATTGCAGAAACATTTACAAAAGTGCAGAGAAAGACTCGATGGAAATGCAGAACAAAAAAATTTTCCCGTCTCTTCATTCGGAATAATGTTGGAAACCATTAAACGAATCATTAGATTGATTAATCCGGCAGATATTCATATTGCAGCAGCTGGAATATATCAATTTCACAAACTCAATAGTCTTTAATTTTATTCAATTTACCTGCATAAATTTGCCAGTTATATTCAGCCAACGCAATGAGAGAAGTTGCAATCGCGCTTGCGCACAAGCCAACAAGGATCAACGCGCATTTGCCTATTTTTAGCAGCTTGTACAAGATATAAATACAATTGCACATTCCCACAATCAATACGATGGATTGTATGCTTGCGAAATTAGTGATTTACCCAGTGTAAATGCCAATGAAATTTCGAACGCATTAACATACTTACGGTTCCAGCACACGCTCCGGCTGACATTGTTAGCACGACCACTCTGATGCATCTTAATAGGACTGTTCGATTGTATCCTTCACTTGATGTGAATATTGTGTGCCATATTTCTTTGATGTGCACAAATGTAAAAAGTTCTTTATTCCCATAAAAATGAGAATATATATGTCATACTATTTACTCTGCTTTACTCTATGACAATATTTTTTGTTTAGATACACTTGAAATCCATATTAATATTTTCCAAGGACAAACCATGAATAATTTGTGTAAGGCGATTGTTAAATCGCGGTGGAGTTAACGATCATCTTTTGTTTATGTTAGAACACAGAAGTATTGCAGATAGTGTTTTGTCTTCCAATGTTGCAGTAGGCTGTTTGCAGGTACGCTGGTGGGTATGAGGGGGGTTACCATTGAAACCACATGTATAAAGGGGTAACAGCGGATCCCTCTCACTTCTTGAAAGTAGGCAGTTGAGTGTTTGTATAGTGCAGTTCGGTAATAAAGTGTTGGTGAAGTTAAAGGAATTGTTGATATTCCATTGGCTTGTATTATCATCTCTAACATCGCGGACAAAATAGCGACCGATTAACAATTTTTGTCAAATAAATTCAATTGAAACACTAGTGATTTTAGAATCACTGGATCTACAATTCAAGGCTACAGAAGAAGTTTTGCTGGTGCACACCACATAATATTGTAAGTAAATGCGACCAACAAGAAACCAAGAAAAGAACACGAATGTGAATGTACCTATATGTCAAATCTATATTAAGATTTGTGAACTTAAAAAAAATTTTGGCATCACGGCTAGACTATATGCAGCATCAAGGAATCAGATATAATTGGTCTGAACAACAGCAAGCTACACTGACAAATGTGGGCATTCCTCTAGTCAACACAGTTGGAATAATTTGCAACGCAAGATACCAAGAGCTGAGATTTGGAATGAGGGCGCCGTTCACTCTAACAGGGGCAAATATTGCCATGCCTGGAAATTAAATCTCCCTAGAATTAAATGTATATCATGAATGTATCTTGTGTTCTCTTGTCATTAATGCTGACCTGCTAAAGGGATAATTCCGAATCCGAATATCCGAACATGGTTCAATAAACAAGCACAGTATACAGGAAATAATTGAACCAAAAATTTACATAATGTTGATATAATTCGCAACTCCTTGCACCTCCTTTGCTAATTCCCTTGTGCGGTTGTCAGTTGTGATTAAACCCAGTTTCGCACAGGCGGATTCATTTTTTCCCATTAACACGTAGCACGTAGCATGATAAATTACAAAGTTTCATCCAATCGGGGCTGGTTAAACGTAAATTTGTAAGATGACTTTGTATGTGTAAGTAAATACGTACCTCCCAGTAACAAGTAGAAGAACACTAAAAACATTGGTATTTCCATGCCATTTCCATTTTATATTAATTCCTGCAAGTATTTGCATGATTGGCAACTTATTTAATATTTACTTTAGGATAATTAAACAGCCTTTTGACTATGTTTTATTGGTAATTTTAATGTGCCATGATTTCAGTTGCAATGCGAGTGTGGCCTTTTGTTCTCTCCTTTGTAATTCGAGTTTAATTAACCATAACGCGGAAATAGTGCTTTCCTAAAAATGCAACATGCAGTGGCTCATATAATACAATATATTGTATTACGGCGTTTTAAGATTTTTTTTTCCGGATGGATCTATAAATACACGATTCTCCGTCATCTCGGTCATATCTGAATCTTCGTTTGATCTTGTCTTACTTCGAATATATGATGTGATTTACGATTGAGCCTAATTCCTCCCCCAAAGGTAAACTTTAAAAACATTTCGCCTTAGTTCTGATAAGGATGGAGTATTACAAAATTTCGTACGTTAAGTAATCTTTTGACACCTTCGTCGACAGCATCTTTCGAACGATTTCTCGTTCCATTCCATTTTGCACTTGCGAACTCTTCTTGGCATCCTCTTTCTGTTCTTACTAGGTGTCCTGTCCATCACAGTCTTTAGAGTATAACAATCGTAAAGGGTGCTCTTCATATAGGATATATAGTTCTAGATTTCGAATTTGTCGAATTTAACAAAAAATGCCTGTACAAGTATTTGATCCATTGCACTCTCCTTATACTTACAAATATTAATGATCGGAATATTACACATTCATTGTGACCAGATTGGTCTGTAGGTTTTTCCTAGCTTGGAAGACTGGGCAATCCGGCCCTGGGTTATCTTCACGAGCAGCACCTATATTTATGTTCCTAATTAGCATTCTCGTTAATTTCATCTTTCACGTCATTACCTTCTACATAGATTATCGCATTTGGCCTCTTGGATAATATATAAATATATCTAAAAATATTAAGGAACATTAAGGAATTTTAAAGTACATGTCATTGGCTAATAAGAGATACTTACATAAAAAAGAGTGTAATTACAATGTAATATACAACAGGAATGAAGTCGAAAAGCCCTGGAAACACGTGCATTGTTGCAGTGTAAAGTACTACGTATAAGAAAGAGCTTAACTGTCCGCTGAACGCCTCAATGGCTATAGAAAATGCAAATATTTTTCCCGTCTCATTTTGTGGAATTATCTTCGAAACCATTGAACGTATTACTGGCGTGAGCACACCAACTGGTATTCTTAGAGCCGTTGCTAAAGAAATGACAGAAAATTTTACTTTTATTACAATGATATTTGTATGATTGTTAAGTCAAAGGATCTGAGATAGTAGAGTTGGAGCTAAAAAGTACATAATTTGTTTCTTTTATTAATTGCGCGGAATTTTATATGCAAATATTATTTCTCTTTCTTTTATTGCCTTCGTCATGAAATTCTCTATTTATTCGCATCTTTGAGTGGAAATCGATGCCAAAAATGACCGAAAAAATCCGAACTTTGCCCTCGATTTGTAGATAATCCTCATTTGTTAGGCAATTTTGGTTAGCGGATTCGCAATCGCACTAAAATCTATTGCAATTTTGAAAACCTATTTTTCATTTTGGACAGTGTTATCAACGAGATAAGGTATCAGAAAACCTGTCTGTTTTTGCTGGTTACCTGCATATATATGCCACTCATACTGGGCCAACCCAAATAAAGCAGTTCCAATAGCACTGGTGCTAACTCCAAATACAATCTGCAAGCTTTCCGCGCCTTGAAAAAACTTCTGAAAGATGTAGATCGAAATACACATCGCTATAATAGTTGCAGTCCATCGTGCGCTTGTAAAGTCTGTAAGTTGCCGTAACTTCCAGTGAAATTTCGAACGCAGTAACAACATTTCAGCTTCGAGGCCACAGTCACAAAGCACTCCTAGTAATATAGATCCCATGCAACCCAAGAGAACTATTCGATTGTAACTTTCTCGTGGTTTAAATGTCGTTACGAGCATATCCTTAATATGTACAAACGTGAAGAACTTTACATTTTCCTACAATAAATTTAAATTTTAATAAAACCTATTGTCAACAATTTTATATTCACCTACGTTTTCATCAGTTTTGATTGATTCCGATACGAAGAAAAGAACCAAACAAAATGCCATTAGCAATAAAACAAAACAGAGAGCGAATGCACCAATGTAGCCGATCCAGAGGAATATGTACGAACTGCAGAGCGATCCCAAAATCATTGCTGACCGAAACGCGCATTCCAACAATCCCATTCTAAAAGAGTATTTAAGTGGCTGATAATAAGTTCCTCGGTGGTTCTTGCTTTACCTCATATTCCGATTGCTTGGCTTTGAAACGTCAACTAAATAACAAAGCGTCACACTTACAAATGTGGGCAATCCTCCACTGACCATTGTTGGGGCCATTTGTATTGCAAGGCACCAAGGACTTACATTTGGCAACATGACGACGACTAATCTAAGAAGAGCAGAAATTGCCATGCCTAAAATAATGAATGATAGTAAATCCCACAAAAATCTACTTACCCAGTAAAATATGCTGAATACCTGCGGAAGATATTATTAGAATCTTCCTTCGGCCTTTTCTATCCGAATACGGCCCAATAAACAACAACATGAGGCATGGCCAACTTAAATTAATTAAGTTTAAAGTAACATGCACATAGTTTGCAACTTCTTGCACCTCTATTTCTAATACTCTAGTACTGTTATCGCTTGTATCCACACCTAGTTTAGCACATTCCGATTGATTTTTTCCCATTACCAAGTAACACGTTCGATAAATAACGAAGTTCTCAGTAATTGGATCTGAAATAAAGTGAAACATAAACGTGCATGATTGTAAATATTTGCTAATTAACTTACTTGACATAAACGTGGCAAAGTATATTAAAAATACTGACAGTTCCAAGCCAAATTTGAAGTTTGTTAATGGCATTATTAGAACTTTTCTTCGTTGTTTTTTAACTAAATTTGACTATAGTATTCCATCGATTATTATAATGGCTATGGCTATGATTTTAAGCTAAATTTATAATGAGGAAAAATATTATAAATAGTTGCCTTATCGCATTGTTGTTATAGAATTTGTTATTGCGTTGGTGACATTATAAAAACTTAACTAAACCGCTTGAAGTTTCGAGTTGCTAGTCTTATGATCCTGCTGAAAAAGCCCTGTTTGTTTTCACTTTATTTTTACTACTTTCTCGTTATTTTCTACTAATTGCATACTGCATTTGGCTTTTACTTACGATACAAATATAGCTAGAAAATGTTAACAATGCTCAGTAGTTTTAAATATAGCTTATTACATTTGAAAATATTTAAATAAATTAAATGGCAATATTTATGTTGTAGTGGACAATTAAAGACAATTTCACCTTCTCGGAATTAGTTGTAAGTTACTGTGCGCATTCACAATTCCCACCCCTGTGCAGGTAGCTAGTTTTAAGTCAGGAAGCAGCAATAAGCGGGGATATGTAAGCTCGAGTGAATCTTATTTTTGTCCTGTACCGAAACTTAAATAACCGAAAGCATCTTCCAAAAATATCCGCTAGAATCACTCATAAACAAACAAAAACTAATAATCGACCTCATTGGTCAGTAACAAGCAGGATGCCTGAAGCTGCGGGAATAGTAAGGCATTTCGCGCAATACCACTCCTCAACATAGCCAAAAACCAACATGAAGGCCGTTTATATATAGAAATCACGAACACAAACACACTCACACACATATACATAATTCGGAACAATGAGCACAAATTCTTTCTAGGTTGTTCGTGATTTTGTAAGTAATCGTCCAATATTGCGAACAACTCTGCTCAGACGCAATATCAGTAGCCAAAACATCAGAGATGTTTCGTAGAGAAAAAAATTATAAAATGACGCATATTCTAATGAGGGGGCATCACAAAGACGCTAAGGTATTTAAAATAAACTTTCTTTGTATAGAACTACATATTAAAACTATGCCGTGATCGAGTCGTTAAGAAATTGAAACTGAAAAATATTTTTCTTGTTTTATTCTTCGAAATTAAATTATATTATAACGATATCACGACAGATATTCTCAGAACAACTGCTTTGCCAATTCTAAAATAGCATTTATTTTAGTTTGCTTGAGTGGGCAAAATTTACTTCCTATTTCGGTTACTCGGTTTTGTGACATCAACTACATAACAAATCGCAATTCCGACAAACTGACAAACAGCAAAATTATACGCTTGCGATAATTTAACCAATAACCAATATTTAACCTATTGCTTCCCGAATAAATTTAACTAAAATCGTGTTTTTTCACTTTTAATATTCAGTTATTTTTAGGAAAAAAAGGTATGTTTACATAATTAACGAGTTAAAACAATATAGGTGAATAGTTGCGTTATCATTTCACCTAAACTATCTTACACTAATTATATAGCTGGCCAATTGTGTTGGTAGATTAGGTACACTAATTAAAAACTGCATTAGGTAGGTGGTTGGCTTGTTTCGTTATTATTATGTTTTGAGTGATCGTTTGTTGCGGTTGAAATATTACCAAGTGAAGGTGTACAGCGACAAGACCGTAAGTACGTCCAAACTTCGATTCTCCTGCTGAATAATGTTTGAAACGATTGAACGTAGTATTTGGTAGTGATAGTCTAACAGACATTCTGATTACAACAGCTACCACAAAGGACGATGCATTTTTATATTAAATGAGTTTGTATGTCGTTGCTAATGTGCCTCTGTATAAATTTGGCAGTCAGCTTCTGCTAATGCAAAAAGAGCACCTTCAATGGCATTGGCACTAACCCCAAATTTGGAACAAGTTAGTAAACTCTTAGTTCCTCTGCTCGCATCACATGTCAGTGCTAACACTGACGTATCAAAACAGTATCTTTCATGTGGTTTATACTTATATTTAATGTGAAGAAATGTTTAGATATTTGCATCAACTTGCAAGTCAACATTTATTGAAATATACGTATTTATTTATGCAACCGAGGAACACGCAAGCGCTACGCCGGGGTTCAGGGCACAGTTCAAACACGCGGATGCCAACAAACAGAACGCACGTGGTTTATTTCCTCAAAATAAACAGGAGATACACAAGTCTCTGTATAATATAATCGTAAGAAGTTAGTGGTAGCACGTGCGTGCGCGGTTCGCTGGTTACCTGGAGCAAGCACGGAGGTGATACCAGACTCTCAAAGCCGATGTGTCTCGCAGCACGGTGCGTTTGGGAAAGGAAGAGCAAGCCGTGCGCGGCAGCGTGGCAGGCCTGCGTCGCTGGAGTTGCGCCTGCGTGCGCGACGTAATATACTGGGTGTTCCGCATGGCCGGCGCTACAGGGTGTTCCTGTACCAATATATTATCGTGTGTGCTCCCTTGGATAAAATATAAATCTATCTAAAAATTACAAGAAACACATCGTGATTTTGAATTATAAGTTATTTGATAATAAGGGAGACTTACAAAAAGGAGAGTGTAATTACAATGTAATTTACATTTACAATGTAAGTATTGTAAACTTTTGATAATGGCGTAATTTCGACAATATTTTTGATTCATCAGATGCATTATAAAGATATGCAGTATAAAGAGGAATGTAGTAATTAGTAAATAAGTTAATGTTACAATCGCCTTATGTATTCCGTGCGAGGGAGCGCGCAATACTGCCGCGCGCGCCACTCCAGTTCAATTTTTATGATCACTATGGCGGGTACTTGTGCCATAGTTTAATGGCACTTTAATAAATTAATACCCAAGTTTTACTATAAAAGAAAATCGAATTCGTGAATTTGTTCGGAATTTATGGTGCAGCAACTATACTGTTTCTACTCTAAAAACAGCTTCAGGGGTACCATGCATTGGTGTCTCATCATTTATTATATGCTAAAATATTGTCCGTTGAAAGGTCACAGTGACATAACACTAATTACATGAAAGTCAAATGTTTTCAGTCACGCGTTCATTTGTTTTTATATTAGTTTTACACTAGGACTAGAAATTTAAGATTACATTTTTTTATATTACATTTACAATATGCTAAAATATATATTACGCTTTCGTTGTCTGCGATGCAACCTAAAAATGTTTGCATTTAAGGCGTACACCAAATAAAAGAGACCCATAGTTTTCACAAACTGACGAAATATGGCTCCCCGAGGCATTCCAATCGCTGCTTCGAGGATCTTAAACGCTTGAGATCCTGGGTTGCTCCTGACCCGTTTATACACTATTTTTAACTTCATTCTCGCCATTTTCGTCCACATATATTATTGCGTTCGGTCTCTTGCTTAAGATATAAATAAATCTAGAAATTATTATTCACTGGTTGAAATTGCAGTTTATCAATTCTGGTAATACATACATAAAATAGATTGCAATGCCAATGTAAATTCCAACGGGAATCAAGTTGAAAGCCCCAGGAAATATTTGCATAGTTTCAGTGTATACAACCGTGTATAGAAACGCACCGACCTGCGTGCAGAGCGACTCAATAGAAATAGAAAATGATAATATTTTTCCTATTTCGTCCTTCGGAATAATGTGGGAAACGATTGCGCGTAGCATCGGAGGGAGAAGACCAACGGGCATTCTTATTACTGCCGCTACAACAAAGGGCAATATGTTTTAAAATAATGTGATTCCGTATGACTCTGTATATATACCTGCGAAAATTGTCCAGTCATAGTTGGCAAACGCAATAAGGGCGCATCCAATCGCACCGGCGGTAACCCCAACTACAATCAACAAGCATTCGGATATTTTCAGAAGCTTCTGGAAGACGTAGATGATCGCACACATTCCTAGAATATTCAAAATCAATCGTATGCTCGCAGAGTTGGAAAGTTCGGTTAATCCCCAATGGAATTTCGAACGCGCCAGCAAAGTTTCAGCCGCACCGCTCGCGTCACATATCACTACCAACACCGCCGCCCCAAAGCAACCCAACACCACCATTCGATTGTATCCTTCGCGTGGTTTAAAAGTTGTTACGCATATATCTTTGATGTGGACGAATGTAAATAACTTTACGTCAACCTGCAAGACAAAAATGGTTTGTATTCTGTCCAGGAAAATGTATAAACTAACATCTTCATTAATTTTGATTGATTCCGGAAGTAGCAGTACAGTGATACCAAGTGCAAGTAGCAATAGAACAAAACTGAGAGTGAATGTGCCGACGTATCCAATCCAGATGAATATGTACGAACTGCCAAATGCACCCAAAATCATTCCCAAACGAAAGGCACCTTCTCCCCAACCCATTCTAAAATTACATAATAATTATATAGAAATGTGGGAGTTTTCAGCTGGTACCTCACACTCCGATCATTTCGCTCCGTCACGTCAACCAAATAGCAAAACGCTACGCTTACAAACACGGGCAATCCTCCAGTCAGCATTGTTGGAATCATTTGTATCGCCAGGTACCAAGGACTCAAATTCGGCAACAAAGCGACGAGTATTCTGAAGGCCGCAGGTAATGCCATGCCTTAAATAATTAATGTTTAACAATCAAAGCGTTTCAGAGCTGTTCAGTACCTGCTGAGGATATTATTAAAATCCTTCTTCGTCCTTTTTTATCCGAATACGGCCCGATAAACAAACACAATATACAAGGCAATAAAAAAGTAATAACGCTTATTATGCTGTTCAGATAATTCGCGAGTGTTTGCACCTCTTTCTCTAATTCCCTTGTGGCATTATCGCTTGTGTCCAAGCCCAGTTTGGAACACTCGGATTCGTCTTTCAGCATCACTATGTGGCACGTGCGATAAATTACAAAATTGTAAGAAATCGGATCTATAATGTTTGTTAAACATTGTCGCGATTGGTATGCAAATATATAAATACTTACCTGCCAAAAACGCGGAATAGAAAATTAAAAACATCGGCAATTCCACGCCACATTTTAACTTTGTTATTTGTATCATTTAGTCGCCGTTTTAATGATTTACATGGGCAAAATATGTTTATTACTTGTTCCTTTTTCGAGGTGCGAAATTTTTTTATGCTCCTGCTTGGGTTTTGGCGAGTTACAACTCTATAAAACTAACAAACAACGAAAATTCCTTTTTATCTATGTTTCAAAACACCGAATCATTAGTTATGTAGCAACTATATGTACTTGTCAAACTGTATCTGTAGGTAGTTGATTTATTGCTTTGTCAAAGCAAACTACTTAATCCTGCAAAACATAACTGAAACTCTTATCGTTTGGAAAATTTATGATGAAAATATTGAGATGTAAATTTCTTCTTCGGCAGTCTTTCAACCGGTCCTCCAACAAGCAAATAAAGTCATCGCTGAAAGTTGTTAATGAGAAGCCGCGATCGTCCTCATTCGTTCTTGTAGCGAGCGTAGATTTTATCTTTCAATATCATGATGCTCTCTAGCCAATGGCAATATATTATCAAGCTGAAGGTAGGCGGAAACGCTGAAACTGATTTCAGATTTGCATTTCCAACACGTCGAGTCCTTCAAATTCCAGAAACACCATCCACACCCCGCGCTCGGGATCCAAGTTTCCAGTTTCTCGTAGGTTCGGGGCGGAAGGCGCTGAGTCCGGGACGGCGTGCCGAAATGAATGCGCGAAACCTCTGAATAGTAACATTCGTCTCCATCCAATTCTAATAGATGCGGGTCGAACCGAACGCGCGCTGCTTTTACGAAGGCGCCGGAATCGCGCGGCGAATTCGCTTCCGTGTCAGGTAGGACCGCGCTTAATTTGTGCGCAAAGCGCGCGCTCGACGTGCAAATAAAACGACGGCGAACGGCCGTGTTTATGAGGTCATTACGCGAGGCGCAGTGCACGTGCATGCTGATTATTTCGGTCGGGTTACGACGTTATCAAATTAACTGGCGGATCCAGCCCCCGAGCAGATTACAATAAACACAGAATTCCCGAACGTTCGACTAACCGCGTTACAGGCGTTTACTTCGGCAATAAATTACATCGAATTAATCGCTGTTTTCCTTTCGTTTATTGTCGCGTTAAAGCGACTAGGTGCTTTTAATAAAAATGCGCGGGTGGAAAATGAAATTATCACAGTGTCGACGTTGCGTGGCAAATTGTTGTTGCACAGGGCTTTGGTCCTTTCGCGCACTACATAATCTTTCCGCGTGAAATTTATGCTTGCATGAGACACGCGACGTGCTGCAGGAAATAAGTTTGTCAACAAAACAGCACGCCGGGTATTTAATATTTCGTGATGCAAGCGAATGCACGAACATGGTTAGGATCGCCGACGGGGATGTCGTGTGCCGCGAGACTTTGCATACAAATCGCTTGCATTTATGCAACGCAATTACCCTCGATGTAAAATTACTTAAACTACATTATTCTTCTCGAAACGATACGTAACCAAACGACGTAATGGTTTTTATTACAGCAATATCGTGCCAAAACAGACTATTTCTCTCTGGATAGATTTAAAGCGGCATATCAATGAATAATTTTTTGAAATTAAAAGTGAGCGAAATTCAATCAGTTAAAGCAATGAAATTCATTATTTCATGAATTCGTAATATTGGTTTTAGTAAATCAAATTAATTATACCAGACGACGTAATTAATTGTTAGTAATTCATTCGCCGGAATATCATTATTTTAATATTTAGTGGGGATGCTGTGCACTCAATTATCATTTTGTTTATTCAATTAGAGCTAGATGAATTGGGTGGATTCACTTCGGCATCTATGAATAACTATACCGGGACCAGTAGCTAATTAAGCTTGAAATTAACTGACATCGGACAACGAACAATTATTTGTAAATCATTATTTAAAATCAATCCCAATTACCTGTGATTTGATTTTCCCAGACGAAACGTTCACTATGGCCAAACTGTAAATTTCCATCTCGTTCCGACAAACTGCTTAACTCTTCTCGCAATGAAATGTAACGAAACAGCATAATACGGCAATAATTTCGTTAAAATGTCCCAACAATATATCACCATGTCAAAACAAACTGTTACTGTAGAGCAGAACAACCAGTTAAATTTTTTAAAACATGCGCGCCATGCAAATTCTTTAATATATTTCGTTTGCATTTCAATAAAGAACATTTGAAAGCGGCGCACGTTTTGTTATTTTATTATGTTTTGCGCCAACGGCCCGGGGCGTTTTGACGAATTCATCTTTTTGCACCTTTGAAAGTGAAAAGCGCGGCGGGAATTTATGACATTCCGACGAACACGTCGTTTTTCTCCTCGTCGCGTCGGTTTCCAGTTGCGAGTGCGAATATTTTAGAAACATATTTCACGCATACTTTGCACGCGCCGTTGTTTATGTTACAAATGCGGTTAATGCACTGATACAGTAAATGTTTTGCTCTGAACAAAGCCACGGTAAAAATGCAGTTAATACTTTAAAGTTAAAAAAACAGAATTAGTAGGAAAGCTTTGAAATTATTCGAGGCCGAGCTTTTTTATGTTAAGTTCGCGCCTCGGAAATCCGGTGTTATTTATTAGTGCATTATCATTCTTTTTATTTTTACCCGGGGCGCATCCCAGCATTATTTCAACCAAATAAAATAAAGCGTGAAAATGTCGCATTAATAAAATCGGCAGAATTCAAACATTTTCGCGAAAAGCTCATCAGTAATAAAAAAATAGGCTTTTATATACTGTATTGTTAATGTACACTATAAAACCGAAATTACAATCGATAAAACGACTCAAGCGGTCGGTGGCAAGATATTTATGACTCGAAAAAGTGTAATTCATTGCATGATATCCGGCAGGATAGGAGTATCCTGCATCGCGGGTGTGATTTATGACCAGAAGAAACCCGAGCCACTCGAGCTCAATAAAAGGAATAAAAACACAACCTGCCTGAAGGATGGATATCTTGTTTTAATCTTTCGTCCCGCTTGTATCCTGCATTTTATTCGGAAAAGCTCCTAGGTGC
Organism: Ecitodaemon sp. MM-2014; assembly: GCA_030557295.1. NCBI lineage: Eukaryota > Metazoa > Arthropoda > Insecta > Coleoptera > Staphylinidae > Ecitodaemon > Ecitodaemon sp. MM-2014. Next base: position 94,470 of record JARRAA010012252.1, on the reverse strand, counting down.
GCACTCGTAATCTCATCTTGTTTTCACGATCTTATCTCACCGTCTCCTGTTCCATATTGTGTTGGAGGATGAAGAAGGCACCGAGTGGCGAGGACGTTCTCCCCAGTGGGATGTTTTAAGCTACGTGAAACAATTCGAGTGTTTGTTCCACGATTCCGCATTGTTTCGGAGCCAGATGGGAGACAGAAACTGCGACACGATTGTTTCGTTTTTGCGGATTAGCGATTGCCAACTATTTTTCGTTCCAAGGCGTGCATCATTATCCTTCTTAGGATTAAATCATGGAAGCTATACAAGACAACATCGATTTTCCAGGACTAAAGTGCGTTTTTCTTACAATTTGCTAGGAAATGTTTAAGAGTAGAGATTTAACTTTAATTGAATTTAAATTCTTATGAGTGGCTGAAGGTACAACGCATTGCGGAAATTGGAGCGCAAGCCTTACGGCAAATTATGTCAAAAGCACCTCCGAGATGCAGCCATCGAGGAACAACCCTCTTGCACGCTCAGCGCGTAATTGGCATAGTTGAGAGCCTAATGCACCGATTCAATCGATATTGCGATGGCGGGAGACGTTATTAAATTGGAAATTGCACTTTAGCAATTCAGTGTGTCGTCGGGTGCGTGGAATTAATGAGAATATTAAAAACGCCTATTGGATAATTGCTCCAGCAAGTACAGGAATGAATTGCATTTTTTACCTTCTCGGAAAATTTAATTTCGTACCGACTCTTTTCGTCGGAATTTATGGAAATATAAATTAGATTAAGTAGACACTCGATCATTCTAATATATAAGTATAATTCCAGAGAAGAACCCACTAGGAAAGGATTATTATCTGACGTCAGGCCATTCTCAATAAGTGTACTTTAGTGCAGACCCTTTTTCCGCGCGCGTATTTCCAGAATTTGCGCATTCTCGCTGCCTCTCTCCGGTTTTAATGCACTCGCCAACTCGCCCCGTTCGTTTTAGCCGTTCTTCGCAGGCATCCGCCGCCGCCGTCGTCGACTCGGGGCGGCGAGTGAGGATCCGCTCGGATACACCGGTTGCGCAGCGTTTTATGGACTCGGGTAGACGGCGCGGCGCAATTGTACATGATCGATATTTATGTGAAATGTTTATGATGTTCGTAAAATGTATTACATCCGCGGACCGGCTCCTATCGCCCGTCGTGTGATTTATGTTTTCGGCGGCGGGACGCGACGCCCGCGAGCGTGCAAAAACTGCGATGCGATGACGCCGAGCGGAAAATTATGCAGAAATTATCGTTTCGCTGGGCGGCAATAAAAACCTGCATGCTGGCGCAAATGCGACGCCAGCGTTCGCTGAAATTGCGAAGGGAGGCATGTTTTCGCGCGTTTTTTGTCAAGTGTTCCCGGAATAATGCATAATTGCGCGTGCATGTAAACATGTGCGAAAATTGAGCAGTTGTCGCCTCGTTTCCGCGTTAGCGAGAGAATTAAAACTGATGAAAACGATGTCGCCCTACGAAACTTGGCGAAATTAAAAATTTGCGAAATTCTATTATTTAAAGCAAACACTGACAATGAGAGGAATTCAGAGAAATTGATTAAAAGTTATAATTAATTTTGAACTCAATCCAAGGGTAGATGGGCTAACAATAAGTAAAATTCATTTAAAATTTCATGAATTTCATGCTTTTATTAAATCAAATTAATTAAAGCGACGTAGGTAATTAACTATTATTAATTCATTCGTCATACTATTATTCATTTGTCATTTATTAGAGATGTTGTGCATTCAGCCAATTATACCGAGCTTGTTACTGTGTCATTTTACTTAATCACTTGGCGTTGGATGGGTTGGGCGGATTTAATGCGGCAAATCTATGAATAACTATACTGGAGCCAGTCGGTAATGAAGCTTGATATTAACAGACGTTGGCTTTAACATTAATGGCTTTCAATTCTATAGGAAAGTCACTCAACATCATTTGTAGATATCAATTAATTAATAGATATTTGATGATATTATTAGGTTGAGTAATAATGTGCGTTTTTTCCTTTATCAAAAATTCGCCTGGTTCTCATCAAACATCAGAACAATTTAGTCAATAATGTATTCTTCCTGCCATCGTTCGACCAGTTTGTCGATCGGCTCCTTTGCCAGAAATCGGCTTGCCTAGATACGAAGAAGTTGAGGAACCAATTTTGGAGGTACTTTTCATTGTTGAAGGTTACGAATGTTAATAAATGAAAATGTTGTAGAGGAAAAACTAAGCTTTCGAATGATGTAGTGCAAAGGCGAAATAGGTGTTTAGTCTAAAGCCTCATTACTTATTACTCAATCCAATATTTGTTAATTGTCACACAAGTCTACACAACTTAATTTTTTTCAATTTTCTCACTATTCTGTTCTCACTGTTCTGTCAATTCTTCTGCGTCCGTTTCTAATACAGAAGTAAGTGTAAAAAGTGGCGTTTTGGTTAGCAAATTCATCAAAGATATATGCATCTACAACAGTAATATCGGACTGCAACAGCGACAAAAAAGAGTGCGATATCATCTACTTACAATTAATGAAGCAATGCTTAAGACGATAGCTAAAACCAGAAGTTTGACGTGGACTACGAAGACTAATTGTAAGCCAGATAGTATTTGGAAAGATCGATGTCGAGGTTAAGGCTTGTAAATGGCCATAAAGACTACTTGGGACGCTTGAAAATATTGGACGCTTCAGAAGTCTGATGTTTCAACATTGTTTAATATTGTTTAAAATTGATGGTGAACTAAGAATTATTTTTTTCGGTCCCTATGTCCGTTTGCAACTTCATTATTATGCGGATTCTTCGGCCTTCCCAAATTTTACTTGGCTCATACGTAGTCTACGCTAATAAACTTTTGGTCTTGGTTAGCGCCTTGGAGATGCATTTTTCAGCATTAAACTCATCTCATATCCAAACATTTTTCCCGTTTAATATTCCCGATATAAATGAAACATTTACTTTCGTATCTTCTGTTTTTAAGCGTAAAGAACGATTGTTAAATGATTGACGTCGTGCGGAACCAATTCACGCCAAACTTGATCGTTTTGTGAAAATTTCAAGAATTCGCTTTACCCCCGGGGTGTCCGCAATGCGCTAGCTGCGCCTGCAATAAGTAACTTTATGAGATTCCTGCAGCTCAATTTAACAGTAGCTACTAAGAATTACTATCTGGGAAAATAAATATTTGCCGGGCGTCTTAATATTGTTTCACTATACTTCTTACCTTGCCTAAAATTTGTGCCGCTACTTGCACTCCTCTTAATTGTAGTACTTTAAATATTTTGACGTGAAAGATTTCGCAGCGATTTAAATCGTTGCAGAGCAATTTACTTTTTGTCTGTCTAGACTCGGGAGAAACATCATGACGAATACACACGATGCAGGCGACAACCGTTTAATTTAAAATTAAAAGGAGCGTTTAGCGCAAGTCAACACCAATCAGTAAATCAACAGTCAAAGCAAGCAATTTTACCGATGTTTTAAGTAAATTATTTTTAAGTTGATTAATGAACGTTTATGTTAACAGCTTTGTAGATAGTTCAGAAACAGTTTGCAGGTTATGTTAGGTTATGTTATACTAGATTTGGCTCAGGAGTGATCCATTTGTATTAATTTATTCATGCCGACTGAAACGCATACAAATTTGCAATGCAGATTGTATCGGACTGCAGCGAATTAACGCCGAAGAGGTAGTCATGGGCAGAGATGATTAGATTCCGCCGAGTTGGGTAAGCTAAATTTTGTTTGTTTTGCAATTAATTAAACGATACAATTGGTAACATGTTATTAATCAGGATCCAGTTGATTTGTTTGTTTCGAACAAGCGTATAGTTAACACTGATATTTATCCTTTCGAGATTTTTTAGGTAGAAGAGAACATGGAATTGCTGGGTTTAGGAACGCACTCGCGAAATGTCGGTTAGGAAGGGTCTCAATGCATTTGTACCCTTGTCCCTCACCGTCATTATGTGCTTCCTATTGAGGCGGATTAGTCGGGTCAGTGGTATTCATTCGGCAATGCTCCAAAGGATCGCAACCTTTGTGCGACACAATTGAGACGTTTATCATTTATTCATAACATTGCATTGTGTTTCGACGTCTTTCACTGTTTGCAGGATACAAAAATACACGCGACGTTATTTATTAATGCTTGGGAAAGGATTTAAAGTCGTTGATAAGGAAGAAAACATTTTTTTGTACGTATTCACATTCACTTTGAGATTAGATTAAGTAATCTTTTCAGTGCGCATTGAATTAAAATAGAATAGGAAGTAGATAGGAAGATTTAAACACTCTGGAGACTGCATGGTGAATGCGCCGGGCCCGCATTGTCCAATTGTATTAAAGATTTACGGTAACCCGATTTAGATAATGCTTAAATGTCTAATATATTTTCTTACAGTCAGAAATTAATTTATAATATTAGGTTGAGTAACAAGAAGTGAGCGTATTACCTTTCACATTTTTGGTTTTCTACAATAAATAGAGATGAGAAAATTTAGGATGAAACTGGATTGTATTGCGTTGCGTAATAAATAATGCTTTTTGTATTAAAAATTCGACTCTTCCTCATCAAATATAACAGCAATTTAATCAATTATGAATTCTCCATTATTGGCAGCGATGTCCTGCCATCGTTCCACCGATTTGTCGATGCCTCTTTATCAGAAATCGGCTGGCCTAGATTCGAAGTTGACGAGCCAATTTTGGCGGTCCTTTTCATTGTTGAAGGTTACGAATGTTAATAAATAAAGACGACAGGGTTGTAGGGGATCTCTAATTATTGTAGTATAAACAAGTATAGGCGGCGGTGTTTAGCTATTTTTGTTGTCATAGCCGATATTGTTTGCCTAATTTGCAGCTGACTGTGGTTGTACGTTTGTTTGATATGATGAGTTGATGTTAAAGATTGTTTACGGAAGGTGTGGCTGTCGTTCCCCGCGACTCGCGATGGAAAGTCAAGCTTAAGTGTTAAGATTTTGAATCCATAAAGTGTTAAACTGTTTTTACTCTACACCTGTGTTTCATTTGTCATTATGAAGTCATGCATCCATTAGAAACAACGTTGATACTTCCCCATTGAAACCACAGAACGCGTCACTTTTAAGCTCTCTCCTTTTTGTTCTGCTAGCCTTTTATCTGGACGTATTAGGGCGCTCCGATCCTTTTAGCCTGGGGGATATATTGGTTAGTCGCATGGCCTTTACTGACGAGGATGGTAGCACGTCACATGACTGGTGTCCATTCGATTTTGCTGGTGTTGCACAATCTGCTCTGCGGAATTTACAGATTTTTCAAAAATGTCTTCAAAATATTTGTCTTCCAGTAAATATTCTGGTTATTTGTAATTTACATTCTGGATCTATCAAAATATTTGCAACTGTTTTTGCTGTTCATTAATACTGTTAAGAAAATTGAATTTCTATAGTGATGTTACTAGAATTTCAGAAATATCGAAAAGAAAAATTTTAGATGAAATGCTAAATGTAATTTAAACATGAACGATGAAAATATTTCGGATGCTTTAAACGCCACGGGTTATTTGCAATTCTAAGAATATTTCTTGAATATTTCTCAGGCGTGAATATCTGGATATCCCCAAATCCCGAAAAATCCAATTGTGGATGTCTACGCGTTTATTAACATCGCCGAAAAAAGGAATAAACACGCTTTGTCGAACGTTTTTTGCACAAGTTTCTGATGAAATCCCGTTTGTCGAACGACGAACCACCACGGGTTTATCAAAATCCGCAGCTTTGGCGAGCGCCGTGAGCGGAAATTTTAATTAACTCCCCTGCGTTGTTGTGATTAAAGGTCTTTATGGAAGGTCTTAAAGCGTCGAATCAAATCGCACGCACAAATTCGACGTTAATTGGACTCAATCGACGATTAAATCCATTGTAGAGTTACAAAGCGGAGCGCGAACGCACTGAAAGCTTGAATGGAAGACGTGTTCTAAAAATAAAACAATTTGGGAACAATTTTCGGACCTCAAAATATTCTGCATAAATTACCTCGGAACCTTCTGAAACGTAATTTCGCTTGCTTTATGTTCCTCCCGACGCATAACTCGAATATGTGTGCGTTGTGCCCAAAATTAAAATTTCAACTATTCGGGACGAAACAGGTGGAAGCAGCAGGACGCGGTCGTGCCGGACGATACAGCATTTGCATTCTAGTCGGCAAGGCGGAGGCGGCGGCGGCGGCGGCGGCGGCGGCGTGTCGAGCGAAGACTCGCAGAGAAATGATGGCGTTATGCGAGCGGTCGTTAATTATAAAACGAACATGTGTGTCGGATCCTGGACCCCGTTACACGCGTTAAGTATTAAACTCGCCCTCGCCATCCTTCTCCCGCAATCATAAATCCTCGAATTCATAAATTCGCTGCGGTAGTTGAGGGATGGTTTTAATATTTATGACAAGAAAAAACACTTCCTTTTAGTGCATTGAAATAAAATTCTTTAATATCGTCCGAATTTCATGAAAATCCCGGGGATTTGACGAAAGTTTTTTTAATTACAGTCGAGAAAGTTGTACATCAAATAAATTTTATTTATAGCAGTTAATAACAAAGTTTCTCTCGATTCAGCAAGATATAAATGATTAACATATTCATATTCGAGTGGGATCGAGCCGAAAGTTTCGAAAAGTTATGTTCATGAAAATGTATGATGAATGAAGGGCGAGTGAGCACCTCATCCATCATGCAATCACGTGAATTACACTCCGAAGTTCACATAAATTATTTGTTCACCCTACACCCACGCCAGTCGCACCGTCGCCGCGCAAGTGATAAAACTAGTAATTTGAATATCTCACCCCCAATGCAATCTTTGGCCAGGACGTGGCCACATCCATAAATAAATATTTACAATCGAAATCACGTTACCTCGACTCGAACTAATTTCCCGAACCAATATTGAACTTCCAAGTGCACTTATGTCGCCTTCGTCGGGTTGCACACTTGAAGAAACAAGGCTCACAACATTGTCCGAAACCTGCGGGGCTGACCGTTATTACTTTATTACTGCCGGAGAGTGCGGCGCGTAGTTGACGAAGTCGGAAAGTCCGGAAACGAGCGCGCGCGGCCCAAACGTCCAAACTTTCAGCATGATTTACTCGATCGCCGCGAAATGCTGAATCAATTCGTTCCATTTACAGCCAGACCGCAAGAGTTCGACTCGGACAAGTTCAAACTTGTCCCAACTTTGATTGAAACTTTCCCAACAACGATTGTTGTTAATTATGTACAACCTGTCGAGCGATAAAACTTTAGTTATTGGTATCCTATATTAAGAATTTAATTTCAGGAAAGTTTCGATTTTAGGTGATTGGTGATTAATAAATAAATGCGTTGTCTTCCGAAACGATTTTGGACATTTTTCATTGTCATTTTCTTTCCGCATTTTCAACGCGAAGCGATAGGTTGTCGTGTTGCCAGACACCAAGCGTATATTATGTTCCATTTGTTTTATTTTCGTTTTGCGCTTCGTGTTTATTCGCTGCATTTTATATTTTGCTTTATTTCGCTCCGTCCTCCGGTGCCAAATGGCAAACATCTTTCAACACGTTTCCGAGCGCGGATTAACGCACTCGTTCCGCTTGTTTCTTGGCTGCTTCTTCCCTCAGGAAAACTCGCGTTAAATATGCAGGAACCATAGTTGGATGCGGATCAACACGAAACAAATGCGCGAACACGAAAATATAAACACGCGGGGTTTGTCCTAGCCAATACGAGATTCTGCGCAGAATTTTTATAGCGACTTATTACTTTCCAATATTTTATGCTTTCATGTTGAATTTCTGTTTGCCCTGTAATAAAGTCGTTTCTAAAACTTTTCGTGAAACCTTCTTGGATGTTATTTATTTTGGTCATTTGCTCCAAACCAAGCTCCGACATCTTTCCGCCGCCTTTTCGCTACAATTTCGCTTAACGCCGCTTCCGCTTTAGACCGTTTAAGCCCGTCACTAATGCGCTAAGGCTAAACAACCCACCCGACCTTGTAAACGTCCCGCATGTCGCCGTCCCGGCACTTTTATTTGCTCGTCAGTTGGCGAACGCGCCGGGCGCATCCTTCGCGGCAGACGAAGTGACAGCGTCGGAGAGCGCACGACGTACGATGCTGGACGCGGACGGATGCTTGGCGAACGTTAAAACCGTAAGGACATGCACCTCGTCATGGAAAAGGTAATAATGCGACCCAAAGTTTTCCCGTTACCCGTTACGCCTTGATGGCAGGCTGACGTGAAATAATTTCAGAAACAACGAAATGGACGAAGAACATCCGGTGTTGAGCAAAAAAATTTAATCAACGTGTCGGATGTAAAAAGGATTGTTGAGCAAGGAAAGTTTTGAATATTTTTGAGAGAAAAGTTTGAAGGGATGGCGAGAAGAATCCGGATGTGTCGGTTTCACTTTGGCCAAGATGTTAAATAAAGTAAAGTAATGCAAAGTAGAAGTAGAAGAAGTTTCTTGTGAGTTTTATTAGTGGTCACATGTCAAGACGTCAATTCGGTACAAATTTGAAAAGTTTTGATTTGCTTTAGCAATTTTGATAAAAAATGTGGCAGGAAATTTGTGACAAATTCCTCAACTTCTTTGAATCTCGGCCAACCGATTTCTGGCAAAGGGACATCTACAAACTTATCTATCGGTAGCAAACGTGCGTTAGCTATAGCGTAGAATACATAATTGATTAAATCGTTGTTATATTTCATGAGGAACACTCAAATATTTAATAAATGAAATGCTAACTACTTATTATTCAACTCAACATTTACATCAATCAGAATATGTCAGTTTGACTTTGACTTTGATTAAATAAAGTAAAGTGATGTAAAGTAGAAGTAGAAGAAGTTTCTTATGAGTTTTATTACTGGTATAACATGTGAATACGTCAATTCGGTGAAAATTTAAAAAGTTTTTATTTGCTTTGCCAATTTTCATAAAAACGACATTGCGGAATTATCATAGCAAAAGTGTGCAGAAATTTATGACGAATATTTGAGCATAAAACGCCATTTTATTTCCCACGGGGGTGTTTGAGCGAATAAATTATTATTGTCTGCGGTGTCATTGCGTCTCGAGTACAGGTAATATTTATAGCTAATGGCTCAATAATTTTTGTATTGCGCGCCGTCGAAGGACGCCCCCGCGGGAGCAAATTGATGGATTCTGTTCCAGCGCTTCGCGCATTAAATTGAAAAGCGTTCGCGAGCGCGCGTTTTATCGCGTTATTTTAGCGTGAAAATTACGCTTATTCACACCGGCGCTGCGAAATAAAACAAAATTGTTATTATCGACGCGGGAAATATAAATGCGTCGCGCTGTAATCCGAATGATTTTTTTTAATAAAGTGCCGAATTGAAAATAAGCAGCTCCGGTTACCAATCATTTTCTAATCCTGCGCAAAGCGACATCCGCGAATAAATCCGCGCGCGATGGCGGAATCACCGTCTTTGCACAAGAAGAGCTTAGACTTGAATTTCACCTCGGCAATTCCGGCGACTGCGTAGATCCAAGGATACGAAATTGAAACAAAATATCGATACCGTACTCGTGACATTATCCGATACAATAAATAAAAATTCATTATGAAGATCACAGCAAGCGCGACGAGGTATGGAATGACTTTTGAAACGTTTTTTGTGCAAGCGTAAGAAGAAAGGTTTAAAAAAATTATTAGTAATTAACACTGAGAACGATTTATATTTATCGTTTGATATTTATCGGCAACCATTAGAGTAGAGAGACGAACCTGATGGACACCTAACTAGTACGACAACTGGACCACTGGACCTGTGATTCGCATTTAGCAGTATTGTTATGATGATCATGCTATTTTAAATGCTGCTAAAAGCGAGTGAGGCCCAGCGGTTCAGTGGTCGTACTAGTTACGTGTCCATCCAGGTTCATCTTCGCTCTAATGGTTCTTGCTTCTGTTCGTGGTCGGAGGGAGAATACCTTCCCAAATTCTGAAAGGTTGTGCAATAAAAATAACTCAAATTCATTCTATATTAAACACAGTATATATAACAAAAATTCTTTTTATAATTGAATTTTGTTATCAAAAGTTGTTTCAGCTCGATGCAGAATTTGGAGTAAATCGCGATTTTATGTGAAATGTTGATTATCTCGAAAATATATAATAATAATTTATAGAATAGGGCAAATATAAAATATATACCGACGTCCAGGACTAAGAGCGGGATACTTTATGTCGTAAATCGTAAAATCACAAAAGATGCCCGATGCTTTGTACTCATTTGATATTATGTCGATACCGATACCAAGACTCATTTGATATTCTTGCAATAACTCATTCGGTATCCTTTGATACTCTTGCGATACTTTCCTTATATAATATTGTTTCGATACCGTTACCGATATTCGATATTATACTGATAAGTATCGGATCTCAGGTATCGATACCAATTTAACTTCCACCCCCCTACATAGATCCTAATCCCTTCGTCCTCACAGCCTCGTCGGATTCGATATCAAAGTGTCACTGCGTCTGAAGCACTTCCTAACTGTAACTTTACTCGAGGTTAGTTCTCTAAGGTTAGCTTCCCTGAAGAAGTGCCAAGAAATTGCATGCCTTGAAAGAAAACACTTTTCATCTGACACCAAAATCTTTTCGTGAATTCCGGAGAACGTAACTAAACTTGATATAATTTCCTTCTTCTAATATATTTTACGTTGCACCGAGGAAATTTATATAAATTGAGTAAAAACATGCAAACATAAAACGATCGTTTAAAAACCGACATGATTCCGTACTCTGCTCCTTTCAGCATAATTCCGACGAGATGCAAAAGAGGAGGAAGAGCGAAAAGCAAGCGAACGAGATGGACCAGACCCAACTGGGAGATGAAACTTTTCGCGTGTTTTTTTCGGAAAGATATAAACCGAACTAAACTGGCGCGTTAAACTTTTCCCGGGTGCGATCGGAATGTGTGCGCGCTGAAAATTGTAAAGTTTTTCGGCGCAGATAAACGCAAGTCAACTCGGCACATACGAGGGGTGAAGCGAAGGGAAATAAAACCGCGAGCGAACTTTATTTGCGCTGTAACAGTCGCGAAGTTAAAGATGTTACGCGAAGAATTTGGAAGTTTAATTCAGGCTTTATTTTGCTTTTTATAGACTGCCTGAAAATAGAAATATTTCGCAAACATTCAATGATTTTTAGACTCGAGACTTGCGAATAGAAGTGGCGCGTAGGTATAACTTAGTGAGACGTTTGTCTCGTATAATTACAGCCAACAACAAAATTAATTATGCACCAGACGCGCGACGTGTTGAATATGTATAGATTTATCCCCGTTTCCACAATTCCTTGGCGTCGCGCGACAGGCAAAGGTTGAAATCTCGCAGATTTGTTCGACGCGCGGCGCGCTTAATCATTCATCCGGCGTGGAATGCGAAATTCGCGATTTCTCATTAAAGCGCAACGCGATACCATTCATCCAATGTGGAGCGACGTGAGCACGAGCGTCGCGAATGCCGCCCACACATTCATCCATTGTTCGTTAAAACAAGCTCCCGGATATTTTCGTGCAGTAGGCTGAAACTTCGCATATCAAAGTGTTAATTAAACTTGACGGGACTTGCTATTTTCGATAGATTGTTTAATTATTTAGTTAATTACGGGCCTGGCACCGCTCGACGTTCATCCCTTTGCAATTTTCGATAGATTGTTTGCTCATTCAGTTAATTAGGGGCGGTGCCAGCGAAGCGTCGCTACCGCGCATGCGCATTTTAGCCGAATCTGTTTTTGGAGCTTTTAATTAATTCAACGAGCGTATTAAACTCACTGGGACGTTTATCCATTTGCAATATTCGATAGATTATTTGCTTATTCGATTAATTAGGGGCGGTGCTAAAGAGACGTCGCTACTGCGCCTGCGCATTTCAGCCCCGTGTGTATCGAATCTGTTTTTAGTAGCTTTTTGGATAATTCTATGAGTATTAAACGTGTATCCCTGACAATTTTCGATAGTTTGTTAAGGGCGGTGTCAGCAAGACGTCGCTACCGCGCATGCGCATTTTAGCTCGGTGCGTATCGAATCTGCTTTCGGAGCTTTTAGATAATTACAGATGCCTCCAACGAGAGTGTTTCGGGAACATGATTTGGGTCAACAGGCCATGTCACGCGTTTATTTGCATACTGTCTGTCCCAGGGACGAAAACATGCATAAATAAATGAAATTATCGCGCGAACGTTCTTCGACGTCGTCTTATAGCGGTTTCGGTCGATCCACTTGTGACTTGACTATGAGAATTTGCCGCCGCGATCGCTCCACGCCGCATGCGTTGATATTAAAATTAATGCGGCCGAAGTTTCCTACTTCAGATTCGCAATTTAAATTCCGACAACTTCCGCGCGGAAAAACGATCGATTTGTTATTTTAATCCCATTAAAACTTTGGCCACTTCAGTAACTTCGATTCACCTAAGTTTAACTATTTAATTTGCACACGAGCAAAAATTGCGGTGCTAAACGGAAGCGTCAACGGTAGGTTGTTAATTAAACCTTGGTTAAATAATTAGAGAAGGGATAAGAGCTTCGATTAATTGCTTTCCTGGTTTTTAGGAAATATCAATTTAAAAACAATGTCGATCACATTATTTTGTACGAGCATCTTGGACGCATCATTAAAGACTATTTGCGTAAATAATTATTCTAACTTCGGGTGGGTAATACAAATTTAATTAACGATATTATCGTAATCGGCAGAGCATCCTATAAATTCGCAAACTGTTCAAACTGCAATGCGGTGTAAACTTTATGAGGCGCCCACGCGTATCGCAAACTTGCGCGTGTTTATCGCACGAACTGAAAACTGAAACCATTATAATCTGCAATTCACGAGAATAACAACTTGCGGGAACTCGTAATCAGCGCTAATTGAGCAGGGAAAACTTACCTATTCGTAATGAAACGTAAAATATTCCCGGGAAACTTAGAAAACTGAGAGCCGCAGCACGAAACCTTGAACTTTGTTGAAATATATTGGGTTGAGTAATAAGTAATGAACGTTTCAACTCAATTCCTATCTCGTCACTATTTGCATAAAATTCGAACAAGTGTACTATCCTATTTGAAAGCTCATTTTCTCCTCTATCCTGTCGTCTTCATTTGTTAACATTAGTAACTTTTAACAATGAAAATGACTTCTTCGATTTTAGGACAATGGGGCATCGACAAACTGATCGAAGAATACATAATTGATTAAATTGTTGTCATATTTGATGAGGTGCAGTCGAATTTTTAATAAAGAATATAAACACTCATTACTCAATCCAAAACAATCCATTTTCTTCCTAAATTTTCTCAACTCTACTTAGAATGACGCATAATCTGGATGATACAACAACAATTTGCTCCACAGGATTTTCTCATTTCTGTTTATTGGAGAATAACGAATAATGCTCATGGTCAGCCCAATAAGTTGTCTGGATTTTTCCTTTTTTAATATGAGGATTCCAAGTTCGTAATTTCATGTTAGCAAACCCCAAAAAAGTCCCATAAAACCAAAACACGAAAAGTAATTAGCCGGCGGGTACATTAATTGAAACGAAACCGTTATGAATGGCCCGACATATTTCACCTCGAGTAATTTCATTTGAACCAGAGGCCTAACCGTAATTTCTCATAAAATAAAGAATATAAACGATCGCGATTTATGGAATGTTGTAATTTTTCATCGCTTGTTTGCGCACGGCCGGCGCTTGCTCGTGCGCCGAAAAACGGCCGGGCGTCCGAGGAAAAAAGTCAATTCCATTAGAATTCGTCGCGGCGGCGGCGTGACGCGCCGCGCGGGGCGTTATAATCCGGACAAAAAGCTCGGTTTATCTTAATTAACTTCATTTAACACGGCGCCGGAGAGTTGGCAAACTTGGGAAACCGCCCGGGCGAAGTTTTCCGTCATATTTGTTGTCTAATATGATTTAGGTTTATTTCGCGCGCGCCTCGCGCAGAACTTGACGAGTTGATAATTTAATTGGGCGGTGAGGGAATTGCCGAGAAGTTACTTCACATGTTCATTGTGTCGTCGTAAATTGTATCGAGTTAAAATTGCGATTTAACGCTCCACCGGGGAGCACCACCGAATTTTTTGACGCCATTTAGCGTCGAGATAAAAAAAATCTAAATTACAAACTGAAACGTTATTGTTAAGCTACAATTAATGATATCCCTGTCCACTGCGGAGGTTTTGCGGAATCATCCCACGCCGCCCGTCCCTTATTGTCCCACATCCTTCGTCCTCCGTCCTCTGGAACCCGCGGCAACCATTCGGCGCCGTTTAGTGGAATCGCCCCAAATTGCAACCGGCGAGCGGCGAATGTTCGAAACGCTCCACATGTTAATTCCACTGCCAACCACCACCAGCTCAAGCGGCAAAGCGTGAGTGAGAATTCCACGAACACCCTGAATGCCTATAGGAAATTCGTTGATTATGATTGCGTTCATAAATATTAATCATTGCCTAATGGGATATACGTTTGCGACCAGTGGATTTGCACTGTTTCACGACGCAATAAAACCTCCCCACGGCGTCCGACACGAGAAAAAGTAACGCGCGCGCAAATTGAAATACATTAGCATCATTTTAGTCCTTTTAGTCTGCTAATTTTGAATATCAAAACAAATTAGATATGATTCATGCAAGGCATATAATTTAACGTACTCCATGTACAATATAATGATCATGTTTTATATTCCTACAAGGTCTGATTCAGGTTACCTACAACCCTCGCAACAGATAAATTGAGGCATCAATTTCACTGCCCCAGTTACATTCCGTCATATTCATGTTTTCTCCTTGAACGTGTTCGTTATGAAAATTAGTTTATGATGTTTTGGATGTTCGCATTTGCTCCGGTTACATGCGGCTTGTCCTCATTTACTTTTAATTCACAATTTGTAATTTCGGCTGGATGCCGACAGCGGCATTGAAGCGAAAATTTACTATATTGCATTAAAACTTCTTCAATCCTTCACTTACCTCGATCCCCAGGCCGCCCCCGCGTGCGAATAATGTAACCTAGAAATTTACACCTTGCGTAAACAACTTCCCCCCAACTGCGAGCGAGCAGCAGCTGGGGCTGTAACTGGAGACGGCGAGCACTCGGCTGCCTAAATTAAAATTACAACGCGTGCAATAAGTTGAATAAATTTATAATTTTATTTGCATTGTAAATTTTTCACATAAAACAATTATCATTTCCGCATAATAAACAACATAAATTTGAATCTGACATTTGCATTTCCGACGAAGTGCAATAAAAAATCACTCACGAAATATTTACGAAAATCATCTTTATTCACTCATTGCTTCCCAATTATTTACAATAAATAAACTATGCGCTTCAACATTAAGCTGTCAAGCAGTACAAGTATTTACAATATATCAATATAATTACAGTACAATGTCATATATAAACATTTTTATCTAAATATTTATGATTTATTCATTTCGGTATTCTCTGATTATTACGAATGTGCATAATTTATTCATTAATGATTTACATTCACAGCGCCTAGAGCGACACAAATATACTGAGGTGATTCCTCCGGGTCGTCGTTCCGCACTTTTATTCTCTAGCCGCATCGTCAGCGCCCAGGATTAATATTTACACGGCTATGCACACATATTTACGGCTAGACAAACACGGATATTACATTAGCGTGTCTGCAGGTCGCGACGGGCTGAATCGAAAGCGCGTGCGAGGCATTTTTATGACAAGAAGAGGTGTGCTTGCTCGCCCCAGGGATAAGACGTGGCGACGAAGAAAATGATATGCAAATACACGATCGAGAAGACGAAAAAGTGCACGTCAGCATCAAATTCGAGGCCCTTAATAAATATTATCCCCACCGAATTGTTTCGCAAACGATGTCATTATCGCAATCTCCGCTATTTGTTACCCGATTCCGCTCGCAATCCTTTCCAGAACTTTGCGAGTGCTCGCGGATTAAAATATTTAATAATTCATTCATTCAATTTATGAGCAAAGGAGCTTTAAGCGCTTCGTAAACGAATTTTACGTCAAATTTAATTATTCACGTCTTTTTACCTTAAATTTGAATGCTGTCAAGCTGTTCCTTAAATATTTCATTACTCGAAAACGATTTCGATATGAAGTAGGTATTGTATTGGGTTGATAAATAAGTAGTCAGCGTTTTATCATCCACATGTTTCGTTTTTCTACAATAAGTGGAGATGAGAAGTTATTTTCTGCCCCACAACCTTGGAGTATTCGTTTGTTAAGATTCGTACCCCTCAACAACGAAAAGGTCGAATTTTTAATAAAGAAAAAAGCGCTCATTCTTATATTTCAAAATACAATCCATTTTCATTCTGAATTTTCTCATCTCTATTTGGAGTGATGAAAAATGTGAACGACAATACAACAATTTGCTTCACTGGATTCTCTCATCTCCATTCATTGTAGAAAAACGAAAAATGTGGACGATTAAATGCTCACTACTTATTACTCAACCCAATAGATATGATTTTGCATTGTTCCTAACTTTATTTTAATATCCTCATTTCAGATACTTTGCGCCTCCTGTGATTCAATTTTTCAACTAACATATCTGTCTCGCGTACGTTTTTCTCAACGCCCGAACGGCGCAGATATAAAACTTTATATGTCTCAACATCAGTCTATAATTTTGTTTGCGATAAACATCTTCTGATAAAAATACCTTTCTTGCGTTTTAAACGGAGTCAGGTGCAGGTTCCCACGTGAGGAGCTGCAAACTCGTCGATTTTGTTATTCCGGACTGATGGCCGATAATGTTCCGCGCTTCGGCAGCCAGGTTGCCGTAGGTCGGCATCATTTTGCTCCGCTTCGACTTGATGGTGTGCGTGTACAGCTTCAGCACCTGGCAATTGCATGTGACCAACATGGCCATGAATATGCCCTGCAGACCCTGCCCCACGTGGTAGGCAATCCACAGCGTCTCGGATTTGATAAACATCGTCAGCGCCCCGAGGACCATTACGGAAGATAACACCACGGTTAGCTAAACATAAACCCAATACGACAATGCTAAGAAATAGATATCCCTGGGGGCGCAAGGACGAAAGGTCATGGTTGTTTAGGATAATTGGGCGCATATTGTTGGTTTCGCTATAGGCAACTTAATTTGCATGCTTTAGTTCAAGAGGACGAGAAAAATATGTGACGTGGGTCGTCTCACGATAAATACCTTGGTAAACAGGACGATCTGAAGAGTCCGCTTCCGACGCATCTTGTCACGTACGCGCTTATCAACCTGCATGCTGATGACGTAGCGGGAGACGACGGCCGCGCGCAAGAGATAAGAGAGCGTTATCAGCACGATTAGGGCCACGGGCACCAGCAGGCCGTAGATGAAGCCGTTTTTGTCCAGGAACCTGCGAACGAAGCGTAGCAAGCCGCTTTTAGAACGCACCCGAGGTCTCGAAAGAAATTTCGTTATTAAACATTAAGCATTACGAGTTTTAGGCAACCCTTTCGCGATTTACAGCTAACGAGCGGCAATTTTCCAGAAACTTTGCAAATTAGATTCTGGCGGGGATTAGGAAGCGAGAGCCATTCGCCTAAATTTCCCCCGCCTCGTCGTTAGATAACATAATGTGTAAGTTGGCATAAAAATTATTTAATGGCTTGCTGTGATGTGCCAGGGTGCGAGAAAACATCGTGTGAAGGGGAGAGAAGACGCGCTGGAAGAAAACAAACTCGCGCCAGATTTACAATTAGTTGAGTGTAGTTTTCCAAGAGTTTCGGCGTTAAATCTGTTGCGAGTTGCGAAGTGCGCTCGCAGCGACGTTTGTTTGCTGCGAAGCACCCGGGCGGCAAATTAAGCCGGCTGATAAATGAATTTTCTTAATCCTCCATTACACACGCCCCTGCGCGCGCACCTGCAAAGCAATTTGCCAACTTAAACACTAACCGGACGAACTTTACCACTCTGCGTCCCTCGTTTGACACTATACATGAATATTTATACTTATTTTCGTGTAAAAAGTTGCGAATTGCTTGGAAAGTTTAAGGACCGCGGGAATCTAGGGCATCTTTACCATATTGTGATGATTTCGTTGCCTGCGTAGATAATATACTTTAGGTAGTATTAAACAACATTTACTCTTCTTTCTAATTGTAAGTGTTTTTTCAATTGGGTCACGGACAAAAATTCAAAGCATGATAAATAGACAAAGTTTCAGGGCCGGAGAAATCAAGGACAATCATCCATATCATCGCAATGTTCACCATATCAAACAAATCACCACAATATGATAAGGATTGTGATGATTTGGTTACGTACATATAGAAAGAATAATTGTAGGTAGTATAATACAGTTCGCATTCATCTAGTATTTTGCGAGCGTTTTGGGTTGCCTATAACACTTACGCTTCTTTCTAACGTTTATTTATTGGGTCAGGGTCAGAAATTCTGAGCGCGACAAAATAGGCCAAGTTTTGGGACGGAAGGAATCAAAGGCATGTTTCCCATATTTTGATCATTTGGTTACGTACGTATAGAATAACTGTAGATAGTATAATACAGTTCGCTATAGTAAACGCACGAATTTTGCGAGCATTTTGGGTTGCCTGCAATACTTACGTTTCATTCTATTTGTAAGTGTTTTTTCATTTGGGACGGGGACAAAATATCAGAGCACGACAAAATAGGCAACATTTAAGGACCGGAGCTATCCAGGACATGGATCATATTGTAATGATTTCATTGTCTAACGTATAGAACAATTGTAGGTAGTATAATACAGTTCGCAATAGAAAGCTCGCATAGTATTTTGCGAGCATTTTGGGTTGCCTACAACACTTACGCCTTTTTCCTTGACAAAAATACACTAACTTTGTTAGTCTAGTTTATTGCAGGGGCGGCGGATTGGCCTAATGTAGGTGGAGGACTCACCAGCAATTGTGCACTTTGAGGCTGGCCGTGTCCAACATCTTGCCGCCCTTGTCGTGGTACTGGATGAGCGCGGCGGCGGCGAGCAGAACGCCCGGTGCGCCCCACGCAAATGCCGAATATCTGCAACGAAAACGGCAATCGAATTATTACCCGCAGGCGCCGACGACGCGTCGCCGCTCCCGCCGCGACCCGGGGCGGGCGGCTCTCGACGTAATCGAATTTGCTAGGGGCTTTTAGCGATGCGCCACTTACTTCCGCGATGGCAACTCGCATATGGCGCGACGACTTCTTGAAACTCACTTTTCATAATATTTCGGCGCTCCTTGCGATTCTAATTTTCATCTAGGACCGATTCTCTCGGGAGAAGTCAGCGTCAAACGTGAATTCCGCGCATTCGCGTTATGCATCCCTCGAAAAAATAATGAGATCTCGCGTTTCAGTTTTAACAAGCGTGGAGTTTACATGAATAAAATATTCTACTCTCGCGATTTTTTGTTCATTAGCAATTTTACGCTCGTTGGATGCTCGTGAAAAATCCTCCTCTCACATTTCCGCCGTTTTTTCTACTCGCATAGAAGTGTGACATAAAGATATTTATATAAACAGTATACCATGGCAGCGGATGCTCTGAATAGGTAGGATGAGAAATGCGGGACGAAAAAAAAACTACAATGGGACAATAACACAACGACACAATGCTACAATAGGAGTAGGCGAAAGGACGACGAACGCGGCGAATGTAATTGAAAGCAGGCGCACAACCGAGAGGCCGACATTCGGCGGCGACCGCAAACTGAGCATTGTTAAATTCGCGCAATCAGATGGCGACGATGAGCGCAGGGCGAAACCGTAGGCGACGCGATGGCATCGCGATGCGGCGCCGTTCCGTCTTTGGCGTCTAATTAAACAAAACCCGGGACGCTTAATAAACAAACAGGAAGCGAACGGCGGCGTCGTTCGGACTCCAGTGGTCGGAGAGGCGTGAAAGTAGCGCCCACGTCGCGTTCATTAAAGGGCGCGCGCACATTTTGCCCTCCTGCAGTAATTTAATGCTTTCAATTCTTGAAATGGCACGTTAAAAGAAGGTCTTATTTAAATTTTTAATTTTTTCATTTTCAAGTGGTAGTGTATGCTATACTATGCCATTCTCCTCTGCAACTCTGTCGCCTTCGTTTGTTAACATTTTGAGCCTCCAATAGCAATAGAACTAGTAGAGAATACATAACTGTTTGACATGTTGTTATATTTGATGAAAAACCGTCGAATTTTTAATAAAGAAAGAAAAATCGCTTATTAATTATTACTCAATCCAATACAATTCATTTTCTTTCAAAAATGTGAATGATAACACAATTATTTACTCCACAGAATTTTCTAATCCCTTTGTTGCAGAAAAACGACAAATGTGGACGATAAAACGCTTACTAGGCAGATTTTGAAGTTAAAATAATACTTACTTGATAAAATGTCTGCCGATGGAGTTATCCGTGATTGGTACAAGATTTAAATTGGTCGTAAATTGCGTGTACATGTGATGAGCCATCACCAGCATCCAACAGAAGACGCAGAGACGAATGTAGTGCAGGGAAAACGCCAAGGATACGCATAATTCAGGATCCTGTAACAAATTTAATGCGATTATCAGCACCGTTAACAAATTGCATAAAATTTAATTTTGCATAGCCCGAAACTATTCCGAAACTCAACGGTTGATGAAGTAGGTTGCAGAGGTTGGAACGCATGTGTTCCATCTCCACTTCGAATTGAGAAATGTCGAACTTGTTCCTCAACTGTGCGCTCTAACAATAAACGCAACATTCAACTACAAACGTATACTATATAAGGACTTGTCTCGGCTACGACATCGTAACATTAAAATTATCAACGAACAGCTGGAAATTAAATTTTGGGGTGCTGCTCGATAGGCGTCGGGAGGTACTGTCCGCAACTGTTCCGAAACCTGGGTGCCCAGGTCTAAGATTATTTATGCAACAGTAGCTAAGCAACAAGTAGGTTGTAGACACGTGTTTTTCGTCTTTAGTTCGAAATGGAATTGTCGAACTAGTTCCGCAACAATTTAACAGTGCGGGCGCTCGCAATAATGTAACATTCAACCGTCTCAACATCGCCAACTGCTGAAGTATGTTGCAGAGGTTGCAACGCATATGCTTCGCCTCCACCTCGAAATGGAAATCGTCGAACAAGTTCCACAACTGTGGACTCTAACAATACACACAACATTCAACTGTTTAAGGACTTGTTTCAGTAACGTCATCTGCAACAGTTATGTAACACGTCTTCCACTGTAAGCATAGCGTTGAATTTATGCACGAACACCTGGGAATTAGAATTTGGGGTGGTTGCTAGGTAAGCATCGCAACTGTTCCGAAACCTAGGTCCCCAATAGGTCCGAGATGATTTACGCAATAGCTAACTTAAGCAAAAAGTAGGTGGCGAATGCGTGTTTTTCGTTTTTAGATCGAAATGGGAAGACTCTCCAACAACAAATACTACCAGTAGACGAAGCTTATATCAGCATTGAACACAAACTGCTGAGGTGTTGCTTTGGATTGGTTGCCATGTTGGTGTCGCGTGGTAAACAACCTCATAGCTTCGTTTTATTTGACGGTATCCAAGATTGTTTTTGTTTTTCGGAATTATGACATAATATATCTCGCCCTACAGGTAATCGCCCACACAAATTAACATGCTTCCCGATGCATCGAAAACATCTGCTTTTCGGCCATCTAATTGGAAAAGCATGATAAGAAGTGCCAACATATTAAGTATATTAACTTGATATATCTAGCGTAAATCTGTGTGAATAGTTCAACCGGTCTCCAAGGAGTCAAAAGATTTGTGCACTTGTAAGCCTTCGAAAGGTCTTTCAATCTCGATACCCTAGAATATTCGAAATTCGACACCCAGCGGGAAGCGGGGATAGCAACCAAACTGGAAGTTGATTCTCGAAGAAGCCCAACGAATGTGATACATTGAAAAGATCAAAAGTACATTTCAATATTACGTTTGGCATTCGTGATTTATTTGATGTTAGCGTAGGATACGAGTGGAAAGACTAATTTTAGAACCGCGCAAATGCGTGTGTAATGCTTGCTCGCTCGCGTTCGATGTTTAGCAATAATTAATCGCTTGCGTTACATGTGGTGCTGCAGCAATTTCGCAGTTAATTAACCAAAATTGGCTTTCATTGTGCCGAAGTTCGGAAGGCTATCAATATCGTGCCGGTATTTACACCCAGGGACTTCTTGCAAATTGCCCCGAATCGCGTGCCATTAATTACGTCTGCCTTAATTTTCCTCGCAAAAAAATTGTTGTTTTGAGAGATTGTGCAACTGCTTACCATCAATGCACTCCACGTTCTGTACACACGATGATGTTGTATGGTTCACTTCGACGTTTAATACATTTATCATTACGTTCTAGGCCGCGTGCGTCGATGGCACTTGTCGAGGGTGTAGTGAGTATTCCGCCCAAAACATCAGAGCAACCTGCGGTGCTTAAAACAAACCTTCGCGCGAGCTACTCGGAGCGCAGCGAGGAGGGCGGCTGAATATTGAACATTATGCACACGCACACAGTGTGTCTATTGGCTACGCGCCACAATGCCATCGCAAACAGAGGGTGGAAAGCCAACAACCCGGCGGCTGCCTCCAGCCGACGACCGAGTCAAAAGCGGCGAATTAACTTGAAGGCCTTTGATATATTACGAGCGGCGTGTGTTCATGCGTGCATGCACTTGTGTTTTGCGCAGCCCTCGCCCGAGTGGAAGAGACCTTAGTTAAACTATCTATTTTCGACGCACCGGAGTGCGTATTTTCAGAGATTCTAGCTTTAAATGGCGAATGTACATGCGAGATAAAACAACGCAAATTGAATCATTTGTGTGCTACAACAAGGGAGATGAAGTCTATTTTTTATATACATTAACCCAGGGGTCTTCAACCTTTTGTACTTCTGGCAACCTTTGAGTCCATGGATTTTATGAAGGAAAGCCGGTTATATAACTAAATGTCGCTTGTAAGGAACACGTTGGGCCAGTTGAATAAAGAAGAAACGCTTTACTTATTACTCATTGTCAACCCAATGCTGAAGTGCAGTAGATTGGGTTGCCTACAATAAAGCATAGTTAACTTCATTTATCACTTTTCCCATTTAAAAAGTCTAAAATCATTTGCGATAATTATCATGATTTCCTTACAATTAAGCAATAATATTTCCAACAATATTTCCAACAATAGGGCAGCTAGTTTTGATAAATGTGTGAATAATTCACCAGGTTTAATATACCAGCTAATCTCAGGGGCATTCAAAGTTGCCTATATTTCATGTTAAGGAGATTAAAACGAAACCACATATAATAGAGGAGCGTTCAATTACACATGATAACGACAGCCACGTCGAGATTTTCCGAGCTCCCACTGCATTGACTCACCGCTTGGTCCGACCATGTTCAAACCTGTCTCACTTCGCATAATCAACACGGTTGTCTGTCCGAATAGCCCTGGCGAACCATCTAATCTACACTCGTGTGTAATCGAAGTTGCCTATAACTCATATTAAGCAGATTACATTCGGCCACTTAATATTCTCATCGAGAGGCGTTCGAGAAATAATTGAAAATCATAACAAGGGTTTAATAGAATAGATTAGCGGAAGATGGATCTCATTAACCCTTGACCCTTATGCAGGATACCCGACCACCCTTCGCTTTAATCAAATTGCGAAGTTGTATACGTGGTGCAACGTTTTCAGCGACATTCCATTACACCTATCCTTTCCGAGCCACCGAAATCACGAATGAAATTTTAAATAATTTTGTGGCTTGTCAACAGCATGTTATTACCATCGATTTCCAACGTTGTGTAATGCCATTTAATGATGTTTAATGACGTTATATGTCACGTAATAAATTGTTGCCGGCGCAAATTTGAAATTACTCCAACATCACATATGAATATTAAATATTGATTCACGTGGCAAATGCGCGGTGATATTTGTGTGGATTAATGTACCGGTTTAGAAGGAGTGCTTTTAGGAGTAA
Source organism: Ecitodaemon sp. MM-2014 (assembly GCA_030557295.1). Lineage (NCBI taxonomy): Eukaryota > Metazoa > Arthropoda > Insecta > Coleoptera > Staphylinidae > Ecitodaemon > Ecitodaemon sp. MM-2014. The sequence goes on along the minus strand of JARRAA010012252.1, from coordinate 70,466 downwards.
TTTTATGTTTTATGTAAGAAGATGACGCGAAAATTGATGCTGCAAAGTAAAAAATTTTAGCCTGAAAGGAAGCCGGTCGTTTTATCGATGGAATGCTGCAGTTTAACGTGAATGCGCGCAGATTGGTTGAGCGCTTAACGTATTTAATGGCAAGTAGATTATAATAACCGAACGTCGGGCATTCAGCTGGTAAATGCTTGCGCGTTTCGGCCGATTCAATCCGGGCAAATTACATTTATTGATGGCACGACGGCGCGACGGCCCGACGGGCTTCCGCCAGCTTCCCAACACCCTCTCGACGCTCGTGCGTGCATCCCGTCCGCATCGACGTATCAGGAATTCACGGTTTCGGCGAAAACATTTTCGTTCCCTTTTTACCGGCGCGAATTGCGCTCCTGCGAATTGCTCCTTTTGGCGCAACGCTAATTGAGAATGGATGACGCGCTCGTCGCAACGAGAAGCCCGCTTTCTACATAATTAAGTGAAGCGCGCTAAGATTTATGTGCGCCGTCGATGGAACCTGCCGGAATCCGTCGAAAACCTGCCGACCCTCCTCGCTCGCAATCTCTTTGCGGCGATGGCGTGAGCGAAGGTGTTTTTTTTTTTTTGACGAGCCGGCAGCGGCGGAGGCGCCGGGCAACGGACGACGCGCAGCAAGGACGAGCGCGCGTAGGAGGAAATTAATTACAAGGCGCGATATTGAGATGAGACTCACCGGCACGCCGCCGACTCCAATCACGTAGAGTAGTTGGGTCATGAACAGCGCCGCAAGGAGGTTCATCAGCGTCGTGCCCGCCAAATTTCGTAAATCGGAGAAGAGGCTGAAACAACAAGCGGACAATTAGGATTCTCATTTTAATACATTGTGCGACCGTATTACTGCCAGACCAAACGCTCGCTTTGTGCGCAAACAAGTATGAAATTAAGCATTTATTGTTCGTGCACATAAAGTCGCCTATGCTAATATTGACAAATCCCAAGTCATTATTCTTCAATTTTCTTCGAATTTGTCATTACGTCCGACTTCTCATCTGCGCCTGTTATTGTTTTTCGCTCGGTCGGAAACTTTCTTAATTTCAGAATTTAATATGCCGCTCGTAAATATTTTGTCCAGCCGAGAAATGACAAAGCAAAAGCAATGCGTCCGAAGCACGACGACTCGCGTCTTCAAATCGTTGTAATTTACGACGGCCGCAGTTAGCGACAGTAATAAATCTCCTCACGTGCGTTCCGCGTTAAAGTTTAGCGCCGTGGCGGCGGCGGCCATTTCGCAGCCTCGTTGCATTGTGGTTTTCTTGAAATAATTGTGCAACGCCATGCGCGAAGAAGAACGCGGCTTAAAGTTGCCGAGGCAATTTACGCCCGGCGATGCGACGAAATCAATTCCGAACGGCGGCGCGAGCTGCGAGGGCGAAAGGGCGCAGGGAGCGCGAAGTATGGTCGTAATCGCGTGGAAACCGCGTTCGGACCGCGCCGCCTGTCTGGAATCGATGCGAGTTGGAAATTATTTAACGTCCGAGGCGCAAACTTCGAAACATTTATTATGATCCAATATGCTATTCGCTATTCAATGGCGAGCGCCCGAGATGACCGCAACCCAACAACCTTGGGCGACGCAGACGTGAAAATCGATCTTTACGGGGTTGGTTAATCGAACTAATCAAAGTTATAATTGGCAAACCCGATTTACACCTTGCCCCAACACACTTGTCGCTAAAAATATGAAAACTATCAATAAACAAATAGGCAATCAATTAACTACAACAACATTGTTTCAATTGTTGTTGAAAATATTTTCAATTTATTCCGATATATTTGGTTCGATTCGGAAAAGAGACAAATTCAGAAGTTTATTTTCCGCTTCGTTCGCTCCTTCCTCCATTCGTTATTTTCCGATGCGAATTCGAGATTCCAGCATCGAGATTCGCATCCGTAGATCTCGAAGATGTTTACGTTTATCCCATTTTCTCGTTCTCCGAGTTCGTCGCGTTGTTGTGCGCGGGGTTCTCGATTTGCTTCTGGTTTTTATTTTATTTCGTATCGACGATGGGGCGGCGCGCTTCTTCCCTTTATAAACGAAGAGCAATTCGGATAAACAGATATTGCTTTGTGTTTCCGACTAAAGGGGTTGTTTTCCGAACGTATTGTTATTGTGAGCGTTTGAGTATTTTATGCGGACTCCACTATGCAAATGAAAATTACGCCGACTTTGGCGTAAAACATTACACGTTAATCCTCGGAAAACAATTTACGTAATTGCTCGGGTTTTGATCTAATATTCTGTACGTGACTAGGCATCTTCGTACACAATGCAGTATGTTGGGTTGCCTATATATAGACAATTTTTCATCTTCTCTTGAATCGCCTAACTTTTTTGTTTCTCGTTTTAAGTCGAATGTAAAAGATTGATGGTTTTAGTTGTAAAGCTCCCTGTCACTCTTAGCGCTCCCATCCAATGTTTTTGTTTGTTATCCAGCTGCACCCAACCAAAATAAACACTTCGCGCGGGGAGTAAGGAGTACACGGGCAAATAAGCACGGACGCGCTAACAACAATGCCCGTGGACACTAAATCCCGCAGCCTAGTTTTCCCAATGTTCCCAAATTCGCTCCGATTCCGAACATCAAACGCCGAGCGGACGGTACGGTGCGAGCGAGCATCCGCACCCCCGACGGGAGGCATCATTCATCGGCGCGGAATCCGAACGAAGTCCAGAGGTTCTGCGCAAAATAATTCATTGCAATGCCAACAAATTAGAATTAATCGTTGACTTGGGCGTGAAAAATGACAACGAAAGATTCGTTGGTTCTGTAAGTGTAGTTAGGGTTGACAGGGGAGTTGAATACCAGCCCTGTGTTCCTAAATCGGAACACGACAATAAGTTACGATTAGGGGGACCATCCGTTTTGGTCTTCATAGTTTTCGTAGCCGCCCTGGGACGTCCCTGTTGTTTTATTTTTCGGTCTTTATCTATCACGACTGGTAGTCGCAGACTACCGAACCGTCCACGTTTTCCACGACTATACTGGAATTCACTTTGGCCCCGCACAAATTTCCCAGCTTTCCATGATCGTGCGCGCCAGCACATCCGGGCAGATCATAGCAGATTGTACACACGTCGTTGGCTCGAAATTGTGTTGCTGACTGCGCGCCGCGTGCACCCCATAAGTGTAACGTATTATCCTCGTGTTTGCCGGGTTTTCCAGCCGGCGAATCCTGGCAGAGCTAATGTAATAAACCACTGGACAGAGCGCGACCGCGTTTCGCATGTCCGCTTCCTTGTGGAAGGATTGCACCGCCGCCAAGGTATATCGTCTCTCATGTACCAACACTGACGTCGACGATACTGGAAGAGAAATTGCAATGCAACCCTCGGGATCCGGTAGTTTATCAGTTTTAGTCCTTGTGCATATTTCACGGAAATGAATTTAGAAAGTTTTAAACTTGTTTATTATCCCACACCACACATATCTTAATTTAGGGAAATTCACTGTCCACCCGTGGTTCTACCCCAGAATAACAGTGACTATAAAACTGGAATTCATTAAACTCTTACTATTTTTGTTGTTTTTACTATTGTCGTAAATACTTTATGTTCACCACATAAAAAAAATCAATACAAACTTTTAACCGGCTTTATCCGATCTTTCTTTTTGTTCGTCGTTTTTGTTCATGCATCAAAATCTACAAATAAATCGGTTGATTTTTTGTTTGTATTTATCCTTGTTTTGCTGCGTTTTTTTCGTTATAATATATTCTGTTTGTTGACAATAATGTGCATAATCTGGAAAAAAATTATCTCGGCGGATTGAATTGCTTTTTTGTCTGTTTCGGCGAAGTGTGGTTATTGCTCCCTCAAGTGCACTTGTATTCCAAGCCGCAGGCCTTCGCTAAAGCGGTCCTTACTTTATTTATGTGCTTCTTGGCAGAGCAATTTAATTTTTATTGCCAACCGAGCGACTCCACATCTCTGCAGTTTATGTTTCGGTGCTGTAAATTTCAAATTTGAAACGTTGAACTTCCAAAAACATAATCGCAAAACTCTAAAGAAACCGTTACGCTTCAAAGCTTCCCTTTGCAAATAAAGACCATTCGGGGAGCATCTGTTTGATTAATTTTTAACAAAACGCAGCGTTCGGATCAAACAGGAGAACAATACACGCCAGACGTCAAACGTCTCGCTTGTGGTTGGCACACATCGCCTTCGCTCATTCTCGACGCACAAGAGTAGACAATTCGCAAACGGAATTGCGAATTGACCAATTTATCCCACGCGCGATTCGGTGTGCTGCATCGATTCAAATCCTTGACGTGTTTCGCGACGATAGAGACATTCGCGTCGTTTGCATCAGAACGCTGACGACATGTTTGTTTCCGTGTGCCGGGGGATTTAATTAATTTCCCCGGCGGGTCGCCGATTGTGCGTGGGCGCCGACGAAAACGATTGCGATCGTGGCAATTCATCGAGACCTTTCGAACGCGTATCGATTGCGCGACGCTCAACGAATTATGAACTCAGCCGCACTTAGCTCAATGGCACACGGAGATTGCCATGGGCGATGTTTATGAAAAGTTGCGCAATCGGAAAGGGATCTTGTTAAAAACGACGGCGATATTTGCTTTAATTAGCGCACCACCGGACGAGCGGAAAATTGAAAACGAGGACTCATAATCAAACAAACTATTAATTATTAGTTATATGCAGAGGTAAAATCGCTTTGCGGACGTAATTTCCGTGAACATACACAGTCAGCGCGTTTTGGTCGGAATTTATTTCAAGCTTTGATGTTAGATATGCGCACCGAGTAAATATTAAAATAACATCACAGGGACGAAACTATCAAATTATTTACACAAAAATAGTCGAACGCGACATTTTCAATTTGAAACTTTTGTTCGAATGCGTATCGATTTCGCGCCGCGAAACAAATTAGGGACCAGGGAGATTAAAAGGGTTGTAATAGTTAAAAATGCCAAAAATGCCATGTATTTTAGCACTCGCTGGAAAGTACATTCGCGTCTAGTTGCGAAAGGAATCGACTGGCCTTCATTAACCTCGCACTCAAATCTCACAGTTCCCAATTATTTCAACCACACTCGTCAGGGGCGTGCTCACTTTCGTGCTTAGTAAAACAAATAGCTACTAGGGATGTAATATCCGTGCAAACATTCAAGTCAGCCCATTTTGACCGGAATTTGTTTAATGCTTTGATGTTAGTTATGCGCATCGGATAAATATCGGAATAACATTTACTGCACAAGAACATGACATTTTTCAATTCGAAACCTTCTTCTGTTGGTTATGTTTATTCGTCGCAGTGACTTTCGTCATTTGTGACGTCGAGACAAGTGACGTTCAAGCGCTCGTCAAACGAAATCCGTTCGCAATACTTTCCGGCGGCGAATTCGAAGGATACTTGCCGACGGGCTTAAAGGATACAACCCGCCTCGACGGATCGCACCGCTTTAACAAATCGAATCAGGCCAGATTCATATGTTACGCGTCGAGACGAGAAATCCGCCAGGATTACCGCGACGCGAAAAACTTCCAGGACGACCGCGCCGCCGTCGCGTCCCAATGGCGGGTATTAATTTTATCTGACGGGGATGTGACCTGCAGTTGAAGGTTTCACCTTGACTTCATCGTAAAGTTTCAATTTTAATCAACCGCCCAGTGAACGCCACGAACGTTCGTTTTTCCTCCGAATTAATTTTCTATTTCCGTCAAACTTTAATCCTGCTTTTCCTGGTTTTTATATTGCAGGATATTTATATTTTGCAACAGACACACTCCTCTTTCACCATTCACAACCTGAAACTGTGTAAAGCACTCTGCACCCCTCATCCGACTCGCCCATCAAAAAGGTGCTCTCACCCTGCGGGCGCGCATCTCATATCCGGACTGTGCAAATAGAAAATAGAAACACACAAATAACTGAACACGATATACATAAAAGCGAAGTAAAAACGCTTTCCCATGCGCTCAATTTTCAAGCGCAAAGAGTGGAAATCGTGAAATTCTCATCTCGGTCCATGGACCAGCATGTTCCACACATCCAGTTCGCATCCACACGCGCACCCTTATTGCTTAGATATATGGCACTATTTTCTAGACAGGAATTTTTGAAGGTCACCCTCGGTCGATGTCTGAGCAATCCACCTTAATGCATAAATGCTGAACGTCTGATGGTTCTCTGATGTTTCAGCCGTGTAATAAATCATTCATGAATTGGCTTTCGTCCTTCGGCTCTCGATGGAAGCGATCGAGGCGATCGAAGCGAGAGGCAGCGACAATTACGTCGAATTAAGGGGGCAACCCATGGCGGATTTGCTAATGGGCGATCGAGCATGCGCGCAGTAAACGAACGCTAATTGCTCATCGTTTATTAACGTCGTTTTTGTCGGATTTGTCAGAGGAAACGCTCAAACTTTGCAGACGATTTGGCGTTAATTTATTACGCCCCTTCTTAAAACACAACTGAAAATGTTACCAACAACAAAATCATTCAGAAATTAAAAATTTAAAAAAATCCTTCTAAATGTTAGTCTTGCTTCGATTCATTTCTTCATGCTGTGGCTGACTTGTGTTATTTCAACTTTTTGTGCGCCCCTGTAAAACTTTTACTTTTCGGCTCATGTAACTTTTTCTTTCCCTGCGATTGTAAGCTTTGCCATTCTATTATGTTTTTCTCGGTGGGTTCGTTTCTCGTTTTTTATTACTTTCCACCGCTTCTGTTCTATTTAAAAGCCATTCTCCGGTTGGCGGCGAGCAAACTAAAAATTGAGTTTGCGGACTTTGCGCTATCAGCCGCGCGCCCGGTTATTCCGGGTCCGATTTAAATTCCGGATTTGCATCGTCGTAACCCATCCGGATACGACCTTCCGCCTATCGACAACGGCGCAGAGCATATTCGGTCCGGGGCGTGACTGGCATAAAGAATCTTTTATGTTTATCAACGTGTTAAACTCGAAGGAAATGCTGGGAAAATATGCTGCGCAATATTGGCGAATTAATGGTGGAGTATAAAAGTTATTTATCCGACAAAAGCGAAAAATATCATAGGTAGTTCTTTGCAGGTTTCTCCTGCTTAAACCTACTATAACATATCTCAATTTTAGGTAACGTAACTTTGCCCACTAAAAATCGTCCTGGTGTAAGCTAACCTGGATAACTTTTTAACCAAAACTATGCGAGGTGTTTGCAGGCGATGTTAGTGGTTCTAATCTTAGAATAAATTAGACCCAACCCAACCCAATCTAAAGTAGCAATCTTACACAACTTAACCTGACTTAAATCGAATGTGGCTTTTTAGAAGAAAAAAAAAACGTAATATCAGTATATCTAAAAAGAAAATATTTTACGTAGATATTCATGCATTTATGAATTCCAATTTTATGAATTCTTTTGAATCCAGTGTAATAGAACCCTCCTGGCGGCCTGAATATTGTTATACCTTTATCGTGCCGTAACTTTTATTTTACCGCCCATCAAACGCAACGCTAAAACCGCCGATAAAAGGGCCGATTAAAGATTTAAGCTTGGTCATAATAGAAGAATCGCTTAAGAAACGGATCGGACGGCGCGGCGCGAAGGAAGCGAGAAAAAATATCGCTGCAAGCATGTATGAATTATTGAGAGCCTTAATGTTGCTAAAAATAGCGAACAAAAGCAATGAACTTTTTGCGCGTCGCATTCGGACCCGAAATTGGCGATGGCATTGAGAAATTCGGACGGTGCGTGGAGGACGAAACATGACAACCGAATCATCCCGCGTGGGCGTTGCATGACAGGATCTCATATTGTATGGAACGAAATGTATCGTTATGATGTTTTTATTGACAGCTATAAATGTGTTTATTAATTTAATATTATTTCAGGCGCTTTTGTGCTTCTCAACGTAAAATATTGCGCATCGAGTCAAATATTGTGTGTTGCATTCCTAGCATGTGATAACTCATTCTAAAAAATTGTTTTTCAACTTGTGCATCACAACACAAATAGCACTTTTTCCACTACTACTTTTTTCACAACGAGCAGTGATAAAACGTGCCCTTCTTTGCAAAAGTTGCAATTATTTGGCGAGAACGTAAATTATTATTCTACATCGATTCACAAACCGCAAACGCACGACTGCACCGAAACAGATAGCATCGCGTGCCGGCGGCGAAAAGCCGACCACGCGAAAATGTAAAATCCGCTGAGGCGCGTGGCAATCGCCGGAAACATTGCGAAAGACGGGCGCAGCCAGCGGGGCGCGAGCGCGGAAAATGCGGCCGAATGCGCTAAACACGTGCGCGGATTATCCAGTTGATTATCGGGCAGGAAGCGGAATGAATACCTAATGCATTTACGTCGCCGTTGCCGCTCGAAGGCTCTTGACTTGCGCGAAAAGTCAAAAAGAGCGACGCGGCGGCGGCAAGTGGCGAAGGGGAAGAAGAGATGCGGATGGGTTGGAACGTACGGTAGAGAAAGAGCCTGGGACGTGCGCCGAACTGACGCCGAGTTCATCTGCATAATAGATGCAAATGTGCGCGAGATGCGAACGCCATTGCGAAATTGATCGCGGACGTTCTCTGTGATCTATTGGCCATTATCGTCATCAATAATATGGGTAGGTATTATACGTGCCCGACTTTGTTTAAATTTCAATTTGTATTTTGGATTTGTTTTCGCGGATGTCGGACTGCATAACCTGCCTAAAATATTTCTTGTCGTTCTGAAGAGATTTTTTAATATCAGGTTTGACAGTGCGTAAAAATGCACGGAATAACGCTAAAACAAATATCCGGAAGTTTTTTCTGCAGGACGGTATTTTGATTGAAACGAAAATGTGTGGATTTCACTCGCATTTTATTATTTAAAATTGTATTTCTTTGCCGTGGTTCAAAAGTGTGGAGATGTATATTCCTAATACAATTTTGTGTTCGTTTGTGTTCGTTATAACACCAATTGGCAGTGCGTAAAAATGCACAGGATAACGCAGGAACAAATATCCAGAAGTTTTTTCTGTTGGGCGGTATTTTAATTGAAATGAAAATGTGTGGATTTCACTCACATTTTATTATTAAAGTTGTAAAAATATTTATCTCATATTCTAAACGCGCACTATTTTCATCGTTGTACAAAAGTAGGGAGACGTATATTCCTAACACAATTTTGTGTTCGTTTGTGTTCGTGATAACACTAATTGCCAGTGCGTAAATAGCGAATAGCGCAGAAACAAATATCCGGAAGCTTTTTTCGCAGGAGAGTATATTGATTGGAATAAAAATGCCGATTTACAAAAAAGAAAAAAAAAAACACTGTCTGTCGTCGCAGTGATAACCCAATATATTACTCTTTTCGAGATATAACTAATAATAACTACTTTACAACACGTTTGGTTTGCTTTGGGTTCGAAAGTACTTTCGCATCTAGTTGGTAAAAGTGTGCTGCTCCTGCCTGCCGTAGTCGTGTGTCACCTGCACACTCGGTGTGCCCACTTTCGCTTCTGGATTAACAAATAGCTATTTTGTTAGTATTGAAACGCGAGTCTGAGTGAATTTTTTCTGTCTCTGGAAGAGAGATTTCAATTTCAGATTTGTCCGAATATAACACAGCATGAAGGTAAAAAATATATATATACGGTTTGTGTATGTAGGTATTGTGAAAATAAATGTAGAAATTTAATTAAAACTGTATGCTTTCCCTCAATATTACTATTATATGCCAGTCAAAGTACACACCGTACACACAACTGCCGTCCATATTTCATCTGCAGCATATCATAATTTATATTCAAAACTATTCATTATAATTACCATGCAACGCGTGTAAATTGCAATTTGTTGATGAAAAGTGCGTCGATGGATGCAATATATTCCATTATAATTAATCAACATTGCAATAAACATCACATTGAAAATTGGGTTTTTGAACCGAAACTTTGAACAATAATTCAAATGAGCTTCCTACCGTAATTACTTTATTATTTCGCTATCCATGGTTAAGCGACGAAATTTAATAACTATCGCGACTCGCCGTTGAAATATTTGATTCAAACAAAATTACCGTTCACCAAACGCACATAAAACAAATGAATAAAAGTAGATCCAGTTTAGATTTTTGTTCAAGTTGAGCTAATTTCGTTTGGCGCTCGAAACATTGAGTGCTTTATGTAAATTTAAAACAATGAATTGCAGTGAAATGTTTTTTTATTTGTAAAGCGAATTTGTAAACGAATTTTTATTTATTTATTGTGGATTTGATTGAAAAATATTTACCGTGTTTTGGCCGGTATTTCGTAGGTTTTTTGTTGGTTCTTGTTTTTTAGTTTATTATGTAGTTTTGCAAAAAAACATTCACTCAAACTTAATTTCAAATTTTTTCCGCTTTCGAAATGTTAAGGGAGTGATACTCGGAGTAATCAGACCATCAAGGAAAAGGTGCTGTCATATATTGTCCTATAAATTGTTGTTTTTTTAGTTTATTACGATGGAGTTTGGTAGAAAAAATTAAATATTCACTCAGACTTAATTTCCAAGTTGTTTCCGGTTTCGAAATGTTGTAGGGAGTAATACCCGGAGCAATTAACACCAAGTTTGCGATTAATTTCCGTGGCGCCGAAGTTGCCAGAATCAATTAACTCGAGCGCCGTGGCAAATTCCTTGGTACATCATGCATTATCACAGAATTATCCACGCATTATCATGTACTCGGCTCCTACTTACAAACACACATCTTCGAAGTTATGCCAGACTTAGCCCTGCCTTACACACCACACATCGGCACGGGTGTAAGATTTGCATTATTATTAAGACGTGCGCTCGACAGCCGGAATTTTCCAATTTCCGGCGCGCACGCAAAAATGTCGGAACTTTGACGCGACGTGCCAGGACGCGAACGCGTCCTGCGTTCGAGCGCTCCGAATGCGTTAATCTTGGATCTCCATTTCCACGCCCGCTTCCATTTCTATTTCGTTTCAATTTCCTCGTCTTTGGCGTCGGCGTCGCAGTCGAATCAATTGTTTTATTCGCCGAACGATAATGTGACGCGGAGGAGAATTCAATTACCTAATGGACTTTTAGGCGGCGGCTGCGGAGGCGGCAACAAAGGTTTGTGTATGCCTTCAAAAATTGTTGAAGCAGGAAAAAGCGCGCCGAGCGGAGCGGAAGCGGCGTGGATGAGGCGCGGGTGGTTCGGGGACGTTGCGTTGGGGGTGAGGACGGAAGCGGTGCGGCGGGGACTTTTGCGCGTTGCGTCAAGTTTGTCTTGTCGAGAAGTCTTAAAAAGCTTCTCGCCGCGTAAGCGACGCTTGTCGGCGCCGCGGTTGGCGGTCAGACAGCTTCGCAAACTATTCCAAAAGTTGTGCAATTCCTCGTTTTACACGGCCGCACGATTTAGGCGAAGATTCACCCTTTTCGCTGCGCGGTCCGGTGGAAAATCTCGTCTCTTAATTAAACCCATTCTTTTGCTTTTCTTTCGGCAAAAACCGCAAAGTTATCTAAAATATTAAGAAATTTCGTTGTATCCGTTTTCACTCTGAATTAAGCTAAAGCTAAAAGAGCGCATGCGCAGTAGCATCGGCAATTATGTAAATTTTTCGAAAAGTTGCACAATTCTTCGTTTTTCACACGGCCGCGCGATTTGGACGAAGATTTTCTTTTTTCCATTCGCATCCCGGTGGAAAATCTCATCCCTTAATTAAAACGGTTCTTTTGTTTTTCCTAAACCTAACCTAAAACTAAGAAAGCGCATGCGCAGTAGCCGTGACGCGCGTCCACTATCATATTCACTTTTTGTATGAAATTATTGGTCCAGGCTATATTGTCCTGTCGCTGTGCAGGACGACCGACGGACTCTGACCCGAGGACACTTCACTCCTGCCAGCAGCAGGATCATCACCATTCCGCGCGAAATTATCGCGCACCCACGCACAGCCGCCGAGTGTAAAACGCGCGCCACTGCTGAACCAACCGAAATGCCCAAACTCGTTTCCGGAAACATAGGAAAGCCCATTCGCGCAGCGAAAATAACTTCCCTTTGCGCGCGATCATCCAATTATCAGCTGCTTTCCATATTTCTCGCGCGCGTCCGGCAATAACTAATCAATTGAAAATGAAAACGTGCACATACACGTTCCTCGAACGCGTGATCGCATGCCGCCGCAACGGCATCGGTTTCGAATGACAAAAGCGGAAAATCAATCAGCGGGGATTTTTATTCGCGCCGGCGGCTTCGTAAAAAATGCCGAGCGGTCGGACGAGTTTTTGCGTGCGCTACGATGAAAAATGTGATGAAAATTCCGGGTGCTCGACTTTATGGTTATTGCATTATCCAGTTTGTAATGCATACCTCAATCGAAGGTAAAAAATTGAAAACGTTTGATGACGGCATAAAAATTGCAAATCAAAGTTTTTATTTTGCGGTCGTTTATGACACAGCCAAAACATAATCATTTCACTTCGGAATAATTTAAATTTAGTAAAAACTTTTCGGGAAGCTTTAAAAGCTCTCAATTTTCGTCTGTTTATTATAAACACTTCGAGTTGAAAACTTCCGCATTAAAACACCAACCCAGATGGTGCCTTCTGGGTAAAAGGCGACGATAAATTTAATTAGCATAAAAGTTGTAAAACCTCGCTCGGCTTAGTTGTGCAAACTGCTTTTCAGCTGCATTACCTCCAAACCGCAGCGACTTGTTTCCCTTGGAGTTGTGTCCTTTCCCAGCCGCGTTTCCCACATTTCCGCGGTGAAATTGATTTACTCGGCATATAAAAGTTAAAAAGCACACTTTGTCATTTACGCCGCACCCACGAAAAGTGATAAATTTACGTGCGCATAAAAGATTTTAATGGAGAGCATGAGCATATGCTCGAAACTATCCCTCTTAGTAGTTACAATTAAATTACAGTTTGCAACTCCGCGCAAAGAGTGGAAGGCTAAAAAGTAGAATGTAAGTATGTGGGGAATTACAACTTGGCGATGTAATAAATTCGAACGTGCCGAGGACCTTGCGGTTTCCGCAGCGCGCCCGTTCAACCCTTAATTTATTAGTCGTCGGCACCGCGTGCCTCGCGCGTTGTTTTGTGTTGGTGGCAGAAAGGGTGCAGCCGAGGAGTATTAGCAACAAATGACGCCGTAATTTATTGCGTAATGGTCATTTGATAATGGGGCCGCCGATGGCATGTCACGCGATGGCGCGCGTCCTTAATCGGGTAGAAAAAAACGCCGCGCCGCGCCCTCGCATCCAGCAAGAGAGCCAAGAAGGCGATTGAGCATAATGACACACAATGCGCTGAAAGCTCCGGCTGAAAGGCATCGACCCATTTTCGCACAGAGAGCGAGTAGCGTTTTATTGGAAAAGGATTTTAACTTTATGCCAAGACTGCGCCTTCATTAGGAGTTACTTGCTGGGATACTTGCCGCGTTTTCTTCAAGCGCTTTCTCTTCTAACCTAAAGCCCGAAGATAATGAAAGATTTGATTCGCAAGTTCTTCGCGGTGGCCCAACAAGCCGCGAGACTGTGGCAAGTATCCCGAGCCAAATTCTTATGATTCACGCCAGTATATCTGTTGCAAAATTAATAACCAAGGCTTCGTTTTGCGTAAAAAAAATCCGATTCATGAATTAGCTTGCGATTTAGGAGGCTCTAATGAAAAGTGCTGCAAATATCCTAATTTTACCCTATGCTGACAAAGTGAAAGGAAGGAAAATGTACAAAAAGGAAGGAGTTTGACGTGATTTATTAACGCTTGAACGCTGGCGCGTGTAGTATATTAAGATTTGTGGTGTTTTAAGGAGGTCGTAATTAAAAAAGGTTATGTTTCTATAATAGCTATAGATGGCGCTTCAAACACAAACACTCGTTGTGCTTTGGAACATGTTCTACTGATCAAGAAGGTCTACTGATCGGTAAATTGTGAACCACTGATTACAATGTCTCAGAAATTTATCCAATCTGCTTTGTTTTAGCGCATGGAGGGTCCTCTTAAAGATATCGAGCCGCCTTGGGTAAGGTTTAAATTAAACGTGATCCGTTTAGTATAATTTGATCATAATTAAACAATCGAACCTAACGAATAGAGTAAAATGATATTTTAGCAATGCATTACTCTGAAAAATTAATTTCTATGAGATGATACGATGTGGTCGCTTACACAGAAAGCTCCTGAAAGTTCCTATTGAAAAGTATTAAGCCGTTTCAGCAGGAGGGCGAAGTGTTGGATAAAGTAGCGTTTTATTGGAAAGGAGTTTAATTTTATGCCTGGACTGCGTCCTTATTATGTTGGCATAGAGAAAAAAAGGAAAAATGTACAAAAAAAAAAGAAAAAAGTTGGGCGTGATTTATTAAGGCTTGAAATCTGGCGCGCGTAGTTTATTAAGAATTGTGGCATTTAGCAGAAAGTCCTAATTAAAAAAATGTAGCTGAAGGTTTTGTTCTACAACGCAAACACTTGTTGTGCTCACGATTAATTTTGCTTTGAAATATATCCCAGTGAGCAATAAAGTATACTGGTCTGTACATTGTAAACCACTGATTACATTGTCTCTGAAATTCGTCCAATCTCCTTTGTTTTAACGCCTGGAATGTTCTCTTAAAGATACCGAGACGCCTTGGGCAAGGTTTAAATTAAACGCAGCCCGTTTGGTCAAATAACAATCAATCATTCTTCCATGAATAATTCCAATTAATATCCAGTGAGTTAAACCAATACAATTCCATAAAATTGTATAATTATAATTAAATTCCCTAGCGAATAAAGTTTATTAATTATAATTAAGGCTATAATTACGGCTAGTGGTGCAGTTTATTAAAATCTGTGGTGTTTTAAGTCCTAATTTAAAAACTTTTCAGATTATGTTTTTATGATGACTGTAGATGGCGCTTCAAATATAACGAACACTTGTTAAGCTCACAACTAATTCTTCCGCTGGAATATATTCTATTGATCAGTAAATTCAACTGGTCGGTAAATTGTCAACCACTAATTACTGAATTTCATCTGATCTCCTTTGTTTTGACAGCTGCAACGCCCTATTAGATACCGACACGCCTTGGGAAAGGTTTAAATTAAACGCGGACCTATCCGTTTGGTCAATACCAATAACAAAAAGTCATTCATCCATGAATAATTCCAATGAATATCGAGTAAATTAAACCAACACAATTCCATGAAATTGCATAATTATAATTAGGGATAGCCAAGGAATGAAGTAAATACTATAATAATATTTCTGAAATACAGCACTCTTAAAAATGAATCTATGAGATAATACGATGTGATCATCTAAAATATATTTACGCAGATATCAGAAGGACACTCCGAAAAAAACCGGAAGATTAATTTTCGTCGGGAAATGACTTACTTTGATATTTCTATATTCTCCCGAGCGCTCCCAGCATTTTTCCATTTAAGATATCTCCGACGCGTAATATAAATCAGGATGTAAGGATATCGAAATGTGAGCGCTCGCGGGCCGACCTTATTATAACCATCAAGCCGAAATAATGATGTCGGAAGCGCGTCGTGCTCTTTTGAAGATCGGAGAATATCGGTAGATTTGCGAGAGATTCAATCGCGGCCCTTTTTGCCGATGCCTCTAATGCAGTTATTTTTTACCATATTGAGCAGGGGTTCAATCCCAGCAATAGGAAAGATGGATAATGATGGCAAATGTAACAAATTGAGGAAAACATCTTCCAATGTCTAAATGAAATTGGATTTAATGGGATATTAATTAGATTTTGATTAGGAACTCGTGATAGTGCAGAAGTTGTAGATTTGGCAGATTATGTGGAATAACATGGGTGTAGTCGATGAAGTCGATTATGTAAATTCCTATCGAGTTTCCTCAAGTTAACATCCTCGAACATATCAAACGAATTTGAATTCGGTAGGGCGTCACCAGCTCGACTTTCCTTCCGGAAACTCATTGTAAGTTTCTACTTGACTTTCGTCTAGTTGCGTCTTCCGGTTCACCTCGGTGCGGACGAAACCAAATGAAACAAGGTGAAATTATAAAGCTCGAGTTGAGTTCTTCCCTCAGACAATTGCTCGTGTTTTTATCCGTTTTATTTTACTCGGCTGCGGCTGGAGGATAATTAGTGTGGAGGTACAGCCGCAGAGAACTAACAACAGGTCGGTACTTTTCCAAAGTTTTATCAGTATAATCGTACAAGATCGAACTGCTCTCTATAAACACCGAAGTGGAACTCATCTGACTACCTTCAACAAATGAGGTGATCCGCAGTTCCCCCTATATAAATGCCGGTTGCCATGGTAACCCCCTCGCGATGTACCTACAACAACCTACTATATGCAACACCGGGAGACAAAACACTATTGGCAACGCTGGCGCTGCTATGTTCCAACATAAACAAAACACGATCGTCAACGCCACCGCGATTTAACAATTTGATTTTATAAAGAACGTCGTAGATTCTTGATAGATGGCGTCTTGGTCGTGGTATTTGGTAGTATCAAGTGGCGCCCTACTACGAAACACTTACGTACTTAATTGTTTACCGCTTTCTGGTCTCGGAGAAAATAAGAGCTCCTTAAATTATGCAGTATTCTCTCCTGTTGCGACTGCCGCATCGCGGTGCAAAGTCTAAACTCCAAGGTCTGCGACACGCCGCGCGCCGTGACGCATAAATTGAACGAGACGAGATTGCTTCCTGAGTCGCTGCGCTTTTCCGAGAACGCCGGTATTGCTCGGCGTCGTACGCTTCGAGCGTCGGCGTCGGCACGCTAAAAGGCGCGTATAACTTTGCTCACCTGTAGGTTATAAAGGCGAAGACGAGCCCCACCAGCGAGATGCTACTGCCGAGGACGATGAGCAAGCTCAAGACGCTTTCCTCCGAGAGCGCCGGCTCCAAACCCGAGCGCGTCAGGTTGGGAAAGCCGTGTAAACGCGCCGTGTACAGGGTTTCCATTTCTGAGACGCTTCCTTTACGCTGCGACTATCTTCAAAGACACCTGCAACGAAAATATGCATACATTATTCCGCCGCATAAAGAATAAATTTCATCCACTCTAATTTTCTCCGAAGTGCATGGCATAATTCTCCGCTTAGGGCACATGGCCTGCGTTGAAATGTGGTTATGTTTGTTGGAAGTTTCGAGCAGCAGAGTCGCGCCTTCGTTGCGCTTGTTTTACGACCTCGCGCACGAGGTTTTCCCATTTCCTCGGCGTTTTCCGCGCGGCTATTCTCAAATTGGCAGAATTGGCAAACGGTTTAATCGCCTTCACCTCCGCCAACCCTTGCTCAATTCACTCCGGTGGGTGTTTTACGACCCGTTTCTTTTCTGCGCGTTTCTTTCGGTTCGTAGTTCTTAGAAAGCGTCTGTGCTTTTATACCCTCTTTTTTCGAACATTTTTAGACGTCTTTTTCGTGTTTGCTTTTTTTGCTGTGCTCGGTTATTGCATTACTTCGTAAAGCTTTAATTAAATACAAAAACGACGCGGCAACGTTCATAAAATTTAATCAAATGCGCGCAGATTGTTGGTATTAATTTTGCCAACCAACAGAAAGACAAAAAATGAATCAAACAACATTATTACGTTTATTTATGGTCATAGCATTAGTTAGAGTATGACTGCAAGCACCTAAAGGTATAAAAGGTGCAAGGTAACGTATTTTGATAATAAATCACGTTAAACTGCGATAATTCCTCGAACCAAGAGAATCTTCTCATATCTAGTTGCGAACACGAACATTTCCGATGATATACGAGGTAGTTTCTTGAAGGTTTTTGCCTATAAATAATTTAAATTGCAATTATTACCCCGAACCAGACGTTTTTTAAGGTTAAATTTGGCTGGAGCAAAGATTCGTGGAGATGTTCATGCAAATTAAGTCATCGGTTTATAAAGATTTGCCTAATTGGAGGAAATGATTGCGTCGCAGAGACGGAATAATAAATATAGGTGGCGGTGACGGTGGCGGCGGCGGTGGCGCGGCGAATCGAGATCAAGTGATTAAACCGAGTCTCTGCCAAGCGGCCCTTTTGAACTCATCATCCCGCCAATTTTCTTTTATTGATTTTCATAATTGGAGCGACTCGTTACCGCACCGAGCGCTAAGCGCGGCGCGGGAATTCTGCAATTCAGATGCCGGTTCATTATTTTCTTCCGCGAGGGATGAATTGAATGAAACGGCAAGAAAAAATAATGAGGTTTTGTGAAAAACCTTGCGAAGGCAAACGCTCTGCATTTTAGATACACATTTGCATAGTTAATTGCGATAATAAAGAAACGGCGAGAGATAAACATGTAAATGTGTCAGAGAGAAAATGAGTTTTCACCGCGACAGGTTGTGGGCCAATCGGCGGAGCTGATGCTAGTGGAATTTTTGCATTTATCATGGCATTTATTGATTCTGGTGAATTGCTGTTTTGCGAAACATTGTTCGCCCGTGTTTTGTCATTCTAGAGCTCGGCAAACTGATAATTCAAACAAATGTGCGGGCGTATGAGCTAAAACAGATAATAACGTTAAAATTAATTTATCGCACGGCAAACAACTTGAACTTGATAGGACGACAAGTTTAAATGTTTCGAATTGTTCACCTTGCGTCCAATTCGAAAAAAATCTGTTCGTTGCCGTTAACGATACATAAAATGTCGTTAGGTGAAGCTGCTGTGCATGCAATTTTAACGTCCAAATTGCACCATGAAGATTTCGCACTAGAGGGTTTCGAGATTCGGCAAGTGTGTGCTGATGGCATGATGGGGGAGCATTTTCAATTGTCCTGTACGGCAAAGCTTGCAACAGCTGAGGACTGGAAAGCAACGAAACACAATTTTTTTGTGAAGAAAAAAGCGACACATGATTATGGCGAGTTGCCAGAACGAGTTTTCCAAAAAGAACGGGCGTGCTTTGAAATGTTTAAAACAATCAATATTCCAAGAATCAATGCTGTTTTGCCCAAGTATTTCTACAGCGACGATCAGCATTTAGTGTTCGAGGACTTGCACGAAGAAGGATTCGCTATCCAGACGCCAGGGCGCGTTGCAACTGAGGAAGAGCTACTTGTCGTCCTAGATAGTCTGGCCATGCTGCACACCGGAGGAATTGCGTACGAGGAACGTGAGAAAGAAGACAATCCCGAGTTTACTCTTCTCGAGGAGTTTCCCAACACTTTTGTGGAATTGTACATGAATAACGAGCTATCCTCCAGGTACCAACGAGCGGTAATTAGAGGCATCCTCACTGGCATCAAAGTCTTCGATATTCCACAAGTGCTTAAACATGGAAAACTCTTCAACGACGAAGTTGAAAAGATGGCCTCGTTAAACCACCACATGTTTCCTTCCAAACGATTTCGAAACACGATCAGTCATGGCGACCTCTGGCCGTCGAACATTTTTATCAAATACGACGATGAAGGAGTTCCCAGGTATTGCAAAACCATCGACTACCAGATTGCGAGATACTATCTACCCGCTTTTGATGTTCTGGAATGTATTTTTTTGAATACCAGCAGGGAATATCGTCAAGAACATTTGGAAAGATTAAAGAAATACTATTTCGATAAGTTTTCCAAATATCTACGAGAATATGGTATTAAACCCGAGGAGATATACACGTTTGAGGCGTACTTGGAGAGTTTTAAGGAAATTGAATTGTTTGCGCATTTCATGACCTTGGCGACTATTCCAATGGTTTATAACGTCGACTGGGGTATCAAGGAGTTGATGAAGAGTGAAGACAAAGACAGCATTATTTTGGACGATAGGAGTCCATTGATTACGAATTTCCTAGATAACGAATATCTCATGGGACGGATTAAGGGTGCCATTTTAGACTTGAAGGAATATTTTGAAAATAACTAACTGTAGTTTACGGTAAAGTTGATAAAGTTGACACAACTATGTGTGACATTTATTACGTCAGAAGTAATTTATCACCAAGTAAACAAACATGCACTTATTATTAGTTTAAGTTAAAGTGCTGCGCACTATACGTTCAATTCTAAAGCAGATTTTGCAGAGTGACGATAAAGATAAAAAAATTCAATAAAATGTCGTTGGATGAAGCTGCCGTGCGAGCAATCTTAACATCTAAATTACACCACGGAGACTTTCGTATAGAAAACTTCCAAATTGAACAACTTAGTGTTGATGGTATGATGGGGGAATACTTTCAATTGTTTTGCATTGCAAATATTCAAACAACTGAGCGCTGTGAAACGACGAAGCACACGTTCTTCGTCAAGAAGAAGGCGAAGAATCAATATGAACATTGGTCGGAACGAGTGTTCGAAAAGGAACGAGCCTCCTTCGAGATGTTTAAAACAATCAATCTACCTGGAATCAACTGCGTTTCGGCCAAGTGTTTCTACAGTGACGATCATCATCTAGTTTTTGAAGATTTGAATCAGGAAGGATTCGTCATTCTGACGGCAGGGCGCGTTGCAACTGAAGAAGAGCTACTTCTTATTCTTGATTGCTTGGCTTCCATGCATTCGGCAGGAATTGCCTATGAAGAACGTGAGAAACGGAAAAATCCGGAATTTAATTTTTACGATAAGTTTTCCCTCGCCTTCGAAGAGTTGTACGCAAGGAGCGACAATGACATGACACAAAGTTATGTGCGTGCCACTATCAAGGGCCTGATCACTGCCATTAAAGTATTTGAACTTCCGGAGCGGCTTGAAAATGGAAAACTCTTCATCGATGAACTTGAAAAGTTAACCGGAATATTAAACAGCGACATTCCAAACAAACGGTTCCGAAACACGATCAGTCATGGTGATCTCTGGCCAGCAAACATTTTTATCAAGCGTGATTGCGAAGGGGCTCCCAAGTGCTGTAAACTCGTCGATTTCCAGATTATAAGATATTATCTGCCTGCCTTCGATGTTTTGGATTGCATTTTGTTGAATACCAGCAGGGAATATCGACGTGAACATTTAGGAAGATTGAAGAAATATTATTTCGATCAGTTTTCGAAATGTCTGAGAGAATATGGTATTAGACCTGAGGAGATATATACGTTTGAGGAGTACTTGGAGAGTTTTAAGGAGATTGAGTTGCTTGCACACTTCTTGACGTTGGCGACTATTCCAATGTCTTATAACGTGGACTGGGGAACAAAGCAGGTGATGAAGGGTGAAGGGAATAATCAAATTATTTTTGGCGATATGAGCCCGTTGATTACGAATTTTTTAGAGAATGAATATCTTATGGGGCGGATTAAAGGTGCTATTTTAGACGTTAAGGAATATTTCGAAAATAATTAAGTTTTGTTAGTAAATTTACTAGATTTTAGATCAAAACTTCTTCTAGATGATTTTCTTCTTCAGTTTCTAGGATTATATTTGTTCGTATTGTTGCGAAAGTTATTAAAATTGTGTATTTTTTTTTCTGTTTCTATGCCGGGCAATATTAAAAAAATTGTTAGTACTGGTTTATAGAATAGAACGAATAAGTTGTCTTTATTTTTTCATATGTTAACTTGAGGTGCATTCACGACCATTGATTAATGTTCTTTAACCAAAGTTTGGCAGTTTTTTGTACTGAAATAGTTAAATAAAAAAATAAATAATTGTAATTAGAGCAGAGTGCGCGTATGATGTTCAATGTCGATTTAAGGGTAAACTTGGAATTGGAATTCTTATAAGAAAAGAATTTATGCAAGATAGGCTCTATGAAGCTGAGGAAGTCTCACTTATGAATAACAGGTACCTTCAATTGGAAACTTAGGTAGAGCAAATAACAATTATTACGACTTGAATATTGTAATGTAGCTAATTTTCACTCTTCTTAATAAATATTGTGTGGCCACAGTAGATGTCCAATTTCATTTCACGTGGAAAATTTAGACAAACCATCAAACTTTGTGACGGGAACAAAATATTTATGCAGGTTTTCCAAGCCGACTTTGTATAACCGCAAAATTTGAATTGCGAAATCCAGCAATTTGTTTTGTACATAACTCCGTCAACTATGGTTGAAGTTCCCGACTGTTATCACCATAGTTATTAATTTTTGTAAACTGCTGATTTCCTCCAATTTCACTTATATTTAAGTGCCTGACACGCGACCTTTGCAATGCACCACAAACTGGCAAAGCAAACAAACGCTGATGCGTATGCACAATTATCTCATAGTTATCGTCAAGTAAACAAGCACACTAGATTGATAAGGAGGTAAGTTTAAATTCCAAGTACTGTGCACTTTCTGCACTGTCCAATTCTGTGATCGCGAATTTCACAAAAAGTGCGCGCAATATTAACAAAACTTCGAAATTGAACTGCTGATGGTATAATGGGGAAAACTTTCAATAGTCCCGTGTGGTAAAAATTCAAGCAAGTGAATGGTGCGAAACAACGAAGCACATATTTTTTGTTAAGAAGGGGGTTTTGCTGTTGACAATATAGATTTGCTGGAACGGATGTTCCAAATAGAACAAACTTGCTTTGAGATGTTTAAAGCGATCAATTTACCAGCAATCAACAATATCATATCAAAATGTACCTACAGTGATGATCAGCATCTAATTTTTCAGGATCTGAGAGACGAAGAGTTGGTTATTCAGACGACACAGCGCGCTGAAACCGAAGAAAAATTCCTTTGCAATTTAGGGGGCTCTAACGAAAAGTGTGGCAACTATCCCAATTTTAACCTACAAGCAGCTTTGGTAAATCTTTTGTCTAGAAAAATGACTGAGAAATCCACTTGAGAAAATTTCCATTTGTGTCCGCGAAAATGAATAAAAAATATATAAATTCACAGAAAATTTAACAGAAGGAGAATTCATATTTACACGTGGTAAATTAGACAATCACTATAACATAACATAACAATTCGAACCAATAAGTTGACCCCTGTATGTGTACCATATATTTATTGATTCTGGTGAATTATTCCATCGTTATGCGTAGTTCACTGAAGTTTTCTGATGTTTAAAAACGTTCGCTCATTTCAGAGCTCGTTAAACTGATAAATCAAACCAATGTTTACGCATATGCGCAATTATCTCATAGTTAAATAGACACACTAGAATATTTCTTTAGACTTAATTTAAGCGAAGTTCTGTCCTCATAATAATCAATTCTAGCACAGAAGTTGATGTGACGTTGTGAAGACTGAAGCTCAAGATAGTAATTTGTTAAAATGTCGTTGGATGAACCTGCTGTGCGTACAATCTTAACATCCAAATTACACCACGGAGATTTTCTCCTAGAAAACTTCAGAATTGAACAGCTTAGTGCTGATGGTATGATGGGGGAATACTTTCAATTGTTCTGTGCGGTCAAGATTCAAACGAGTGAATGGTGCGAAACAACGAAGCACAAGTTTTTTATCAAGACGAAAGCCACACACGAATTTGGAGAATTGCCAGAGAAAGTTTTTCAAAAAGAACGAGCTTCCTTCGAGATGTTCAAAGCGATCAATTTACCAGGAATGAACAACGTTTTGCCCAGGTGTTTCTACGCTGACGATGATCATTTAGTTTTTGAAGATTTGACTGACGAAGGGTTTGAAATTCAATCGCCAGGACGCATTGCCACTGATGAAGAGTTACTCGTGATACTGGATTGTCTGGCTATCGTGCACTCCGCAGGAATTGCTTATGAAGAGCGTGAGAAACAAAGGAATCCAGAGTTTACTCTTCTCGATAAATTTGCCCCGGCTTTCGAGGAGTTGTACATGAAAAGCGACAACGAAATATCACCCAGATATACGCGAGCTATTATCAACGGTATCATTACTGGGATCAAAGTCTTCGACATTCCTCCGGTCCTTAAAAATGGAAAACTGTTCAACGACGAACTTGAAAGGCTCATGGGATTATTAAACAACGACATGTTTCCGTCCAAACGATTTAGGAACACAATCTGTCACGGTGATCTCTGGCCATCGAACATCTTCATCAAAGCTGATTATGAAGGAGTTCCCAGATATTGTAAAATTATCGATTATCAGATTACAAGGTATTATCTGCCTGCGTTTGATGTTCTGGATTGCATTTTATTGAATACTAGCCGAGAATATCGACGTGAACATTTGGCACGATTAAAGAAATATTATTTCGATCAGTTTTCAAAGAATTTACGAGAGCGTGGCATTAAGCCGGACGAGATTTATACAATCGACGAATTCTTGGAGAGTTTTGAAGAAATTGAGATGTTCGCACATTTATTGGCCTTGGCTACCATTCCAATGGTTTATAACGTCGATTGCGGAATCAAGGAGCTGATGAAGAGCGAAGAGAAGGACAAAATTATTCTGGAAGATAGAAGTCCGTTGATTTTGAATTTCTTAGATAATGAATACTTTATGGGGCGGATTAAAGACGCTATTTTAGATTTGAAAGAATACTTTGAAAATAATTAAGTTAAGAGTCGTTCTCTTTGTTTGTTTGAGGGGTAAATTCGTAGCATTCTATCCAAGCTGCAAAACATTCCTACAAGTTTGCATTCTTGAAGTCGGTAAGCAATTGTGTGCAGTAGAATTCTCTTCGCCTTAAATACTGCGAGAGCCAGGAGCCAAAAGACTTTGAAAATTGCGAAGTAAACACAGTCAAAAATGTTTGTTCGGGTATTTCATTATCAAGACATAGAATTGCTAAAAAGTTGAATTAATTTCGAAAATGTTTATGTTATATCCAATTCAGGTAGGTTTCACTGTTTCACAAAATTTGTGTGAACGGAATCTATTTTTAAATATAACGAATGTTTTCTAAAATATCGACGTCTTCAAAACATCGCTAACCAAAAATCAATGTGTGCATAATTAAAACAATAATCAAGTTCAGCATTACCAACCTGATTATTAATGTTTAAAAGATTTAGTACTGTATTATGTAAATTTATATTCTCTATAAGTAGTGATTATGTTCAACGACGATAAATACCAGAATAAACTATTGTTTAACAGAGATAACGATCATTCTCCATGAATATCAACCCTCGAAACGTTAGTACGGCAACTATTTATACGTTGGGAATTAATCTTCAGGAGAGATACGATTATACCCCTAATAACGCAGCATTCGTCGCGCAGGAATGGCGGCAATGCGCGTCGAGTCCTGAAAACCGATTGCTCCCGGCGGGCGCGCGCGTTTGTGCCTAATGCGCGCCCACACGCGCGATTTGCCAATTATTGTGCATTCGCATCGCTTATTCGATATTATTCCGCGCGGCGATATTACAATTCGATGGTGCGCAATGGAACCCCGACGGTTATCGCGATTTGCGCGAGCCTCGCGCCCACTCGAACGCGAGCCATAAATTACGGTTGCATATTAAACTGCGGATTATTAAACTGCGGATATTTCATTCGCCCACATACAATTTGCCATGAGCGCCGGCGCCGTGGGCGAAGAGTTGAATATTGCTCAAATTGTGCATCGTTTTTGAGGACGATTAATTGCCACGCGTTGTGCATATTTGCGCGGCTTTTCGAATGGAATCGAATCGAATGCCTGATGGATTCGTGTTTATCTATTTTTGATTTGTCAGAAACGTTTTTAATATCTCGGTCTCGAGATGTCCTAGTCCCGGTGACAGCAATGCCGATGCGTCCCAATTCGATTTCGTCGGCATTGTGCCCGTGGCGTATATTGCGAAATAGCAAATTGCGTCGCGACGTCGCGCCGGCGTCGAGGTCGCGTTGCCATGGGCGGCGTTTTCAATCCATCAATGCACGATTCGAAGAGACAGAATGCGAGTTTGCATCTTCGCACGACCGCACAATAGATGGCGGAGCGCACCTGAGGTTTCGAGTGTTCGAGCCGTCGATATCTCGAACATCGCCAATTAAAGATTGCAAAAAAACGCGATTTATATCGGAGAATATGTGAAAACTTCCTATTGTGCAATAAGTTAAATTTTTTGCTTCAATGCCGACAAGAGATTTCTCGACGCGAAAGCTATAGACGTAGGTACTCAAACGTTAGGTACCAGTAAGTGCTTTTCCTCCTTCGCGTCCGAATCGCAACGCAAGTTTTCAACTCCGAGGTTCCCCGCCGGCGAATTCCTATAATGTCACTCTGAAAATGCACGAATTGACATTTTACGACGGCGCCACGTCAACGCCTCCACTTTCAATTCCACTACATTGTTCGTCGAAACTTCAAACTGAGAAGTGGGTCCTCCGCGCTCCTGTTCTTTACAGCCAGTTGCTAAAAGCCAGGAAATCTCGATCGCGAAAATGCGGCTAACCATAACGCATAATTTTTCTTCTTTTTTTTATATAGGACGTTGTCGTCTGGAAATTCGGAGAATGACGACCTAAGGGTTAGCAGCGGCACCGACCCTGTCACACTGTCAGAGGCTTAACGTTGATCGCGCATTTGCTACGAGACTCGCGCAGCTTGCGCCCCCAATCAAAGGACGACGCGAGGAAGCGAAGGAGGCTTCGCGAAAAGCGCGCGCAAAAAAGTTGTGGCAACTCTGGAGAGACTCTGCGTTGCGACCGTAAAACAGATCAAGTTATAATAGCTGTTGCCATGCCGACAACACGATTACTTTGATCTTTTTCCTCCTGCTCGCGCGCGATTGCCGTCCGCCGTTCAAAAATTACGTAATAAATAAATTTCGTGTTCTCAACAAGTGACGAAGCCGGCGGCGCAAGATCGCATTAAAAACGGAACGGGAAGCGGGGAAAATAAAATTAATTAAAAGGAGACGTTTTGACGTTTGGCATTTTGTCTGCAAATCAATTGTTTTGCGCAAATATTAATCTCGTTTCGGGCATTCAGGCAATCGATACGTTTTTGGCAAGAATAAGCTATGCACCTGTACCTAATGTGCTCATATTCCATATTAACGTAAAGGATGCTTGCCGTTGACAGGTTAAACAACCAGGCGCAAGAAGAAGAAACGCTAAATATTTAATAAAATAAATTGTGCGCTCGAGGGTGGACAACCAACATGACAGCAGCGTTATAGAGCGTGCCCACCCGTAGGCGTGCGCTTTCCAATAATTCTCTCTTCCGTTCTTTGTTTTTTCTTCGCGAAGCAATCTCTGCAGCGCGTAATCCATCAAATCCGCCATCGGAAAATAATTTCATTACGAAAAGTGAATAAAGCCGGTTTCGCCGGTTTCGAAAAAGCATTTCTCCGCAAAGGAGCGCCTTTGTGCGCGAAGTTTCGCGCGCATGTTTGCGCAAAAAAAAATAATGTTGATGCGCGCGTTCCAGAAGGCATAAAGCGCATAAAACGCGTAAAACTCGCGGGCGGGCGCGGTTATCGCCGCGGCGTGCGTAGATTGCTCTCGGGCGCGAATGGCTACAGAGACAAGCACTCCTTGAGGAGCTCATGATTCCGCCTCGCCGGATTTATGAACGAGGCAAGCGAGCGTGAAGCATGAAAGTGGCGGGATGAAAAGCGCCGCAGCAAACACGCACACAATCAAACACAATCTGGCACAATTACTGGCGGGCGCGGCGCGGAAAACAGCGGAGCGACGCGACGGCGGAAGGACGCGGGCGAGAAGGACTAAGGACAGGACACGGTTTAATCGCCGCCCGCCCTGCTTGGTTATTGGAACTTGTTCTTGCAACCTTGCGCAGCTTGAACGGACATCGTTTATTGCTCGTTAATAACGTTTTTGTTCATTTCGTTAGATTTTAGGGCTTAAACCTTTTGTGACGTGTTTTTTCGAAATTTATTCATTAATTATCCAGCGCGTTAAATAAAAAGGAAGAATATTTACAGTTCGTTGAAAGCGTTGAATTATAATCCGACTTTGTACCGCTCCATGTTTGCAAAACTGTAGATAAACATGTATAATGGGTATAAAAAGGGTTCAGACGTTTTAAAACGGTGAAAATCGAACTTTTGTTGTCACTACCCATGTTTTCCAACTCCGCTGATAATAAATGCTTTCGCTTCACATTTTTGCGTTGCACGCACAGTTTATTCAATTCATAATCGCGAATGTTACGAAAGAAAACACAGTTTCGTGTCTGCCGCCGCCCGGCAGGAAAAAAGGGTTGGATCACGCACAACGCCGCAAGTCAAGGACGCGAAGGTCATTGAAACGCCATTAATATCGACTGGTGCTTTGCCCCACGCCTGTGGCACTAAATGTATGCATAAATTGCGCGCTACATGACGAGCAAACAGGGCGAGAGGGTGAGACGAACTCCGCACCCTCCAAACGCATTAATGTAGGTTCGCATTGTACCGCGGCAGTGGGAAGAGCGTGAAAACACTTTGTGCAAAAATTAATTACTAAAATCGTTTGATATTGCGTTAAATGTGCGTTGGAAGCGTGTTCAGTAGGATGGAAACGCGTCCGACATTTCGATTCCTATTTAGATTGAGTTGACATTCGGACATTTAGTCATTAGCACGCCGGGCGCCGCCGCCGACCTGCCGGTCATGTGCGTTGATCGAAACAACAGAAAATGTAAAGCCGAACATGGCACGCGTTAATTCATCAAACGCGCTCGGATCGATGATTACGGTGGAGGCGCCGGGTGGACTATGCCGAACATGAATTGAAATTTATGTTAAACTGCAGGAACAATATTAGGAACATAGAGTGACTAGCAATGGGAGGAAGCTAATAAATTGAAAACACATCGAATGTTTTACAGCCATCCGATTGGGAAACATTCGTTTCGGCACGAATGTGGAATTTTACCTTTATTAGAATGCTTCATTCGCACCTGGTTGCTAATTTGGCCTATTGTCAAGCCCGCAAATTAGAGCGCGAAATTAACAACGCGCTTGCGCGGCTATGAAAAGGTAACAGTTTTATGTTCGATGGTTGAATTTGTTTCAAACATTTTCCGCAGCGTTCAGAGGGTCGGGAGAAAAAGCTCGATAATCGGCTGAATCGGCACCCTTGCTGGACACTTTACGGCCCGCTGCTTTCATGTGGGGATTAATAACATGCGCGCTTCGAAAAGTTGAAAAGGTGCACTATAGTTTAGACAACATGTATTTTTCATGGCACTCTTCAACCATATTCACCATCTCCCATCAATTTTGGCGAACGCAGTATTTGGCCGTTGGTGACCTTGAATCTAAAAAATGCACAATAACTACCGATAACTCTTAAACTATCCCTTAGATAGGAGGCAATGGATTAATGTAGTTGCGCCAAACAAGTGGAAGAGTGATAAATAGTGTTTACGAATGACAACTCTTTTGGTCAGTTGTTTTGCTATTTAACAAATCACAAATTATCGCGGCTACCAATGCGGCTAACAATTTCTAAATGCACAGAAAACGTATTATGGTCCTTATGGTAGCATCATAGGAATATTATTAATGCATTTAAACATTGACTTACACTAATTGATTGGATTGGGTGTGTAAAGTTGTACGTAACTCTGATCGAAAAGGCTATTACAGTTTCTGCTTCAAACACCATCGAAACATTCCTTGTGATCGAATTTCTTAATTATCCTCAGGTGTAAAACGCCACTTTTTATTTCTTGTTAGTAATAAATCACATACGGCCCTCGCGGCATAACAACAATTGTAAATTTAACTTATTGATTTGGAAATAACCAAATTACAATTACATCAAATTTGAATTGACATTTTGAAGTAAAAGTTGAGCACTTTTTCGTATAAATCGATTCTACAACTATATACAACAATTTCCCGTGTTAATGATAATTTATGTACGGTTTTGAAGAAAGGCCTAGGTTAACAATAAACGCAGTAATAGCACAATAATCTTCATCGTATTTTTAATCTCCAAATAATAATATCTATATTTTAATTACGTAGAGGCCTTTATTCGGGTTTGTAAATATTTTTTGGGTTGTTTTGTGATATTCTTTTACTATTAACATATTGCCTTATGGCAGTAAAAAAGTTTTTAATATTATTTTTGATTAAACTTTTGCAACTTTTGCAAATATCTACAATCTGCACAACTTTTCGTCCTCGCACTAGGAAAAAATTGAGCAACTTTGCAAACTTTAATACTTCCCCTAATCTCCGAGACTTATAAAATTCCACGAAGAGCGACGATGACATGCACGGCGCGAATTTCCACCAAGGCGATTATTGAAATCAGTTGTCAACTTACCATGCGAAAACTGAAAGAGTTGAAGTTGGAAACTTTTCAATATGTATTAATTTTAACTTTGAATTCAAAGCCCCTAAAGCTCCCAAAGTTCCTCAAGACAATTACACGGCCATAATTAAAAACTGTCCATTAATAAAATGTGTGCCTGTATATTTAAAGGAAACAGAAGTAGAGTTTAAGCTTGAATGTAGCACACTGCTTTAGGAAATGAAATAGAGTGTCACGTGTTTGTACAAGTTGCGGTTTTGCGCGAGAGTGCTGCTGCCAGTTGTGACCGTCGAGCGCGAGCGTCGCGACGCCACTGCGAGCGGAAAGCGGCGCGCCGGCGGTGGCAAGCGGAGTGGCGCACGGAAAAAGGTGACGCGCCGCCGCCGCCGCCTCCGACGACGCCTGCGTCGCTTTGACCGCTCGCTTCATTAAGCTCCCACGCCGATGGGACATGGACACAAAGCTGATGAAAAAACCTGGCGCAACGCCGACCTATCTACCTACACTTCCAGTGCGGCACCCCTTTTTTCCTCTCCTTTGGGCGGCTTTTTTTTATTGCCGGAATAAGGAAAGAAGGCGGGGTGCTGATAGCCGTAAAAAGGGAGAGCCTTTTACCAGATGCAGGTGGAGGTTCTGGTTCTGCAGGAAGGAGTTGCGCTCGTTGTATCAGCATCTACGTCAACATCACAGTCCTGGCAACAGTCGCCGGCAGCAATACAGGAAAGGTTGTACTGGCTTTCAAAGAGAGGAAAGCCTTCTTCGCTTTTTATCAAAGTGTTTCTACCTAATAGAAACACTAATAGAAATTGAAAAGACTAGTGGGCGTCTGCTGCAAGTTACTTTTCAAGTCGACCTGAATATTCACTTAGGTTCTTGTAGAAAAGGAAAAAAAGGAAATAAACATCATCGTACTGTAATTTCATGTAACGAAATGTATGTTTTTGTTCAGTAATATTTATCGATAAACATGCCGTGCTTGCTTTGGTCCTAAGTCGTTCATTTGTTAATTAACAAAATTCATGCGCGATGTTTATACAGCTCGCATTCAAAATTCACAATGTTTACATTTGTGGGCGGCGAATTAACTGTATTATCGACGTTTCACGGTTCATTAAGTTAATTAATACTCTACGAAGTAAACAAAACAATCGTGCAAAAAAACAAATCAATAGGCAGGGTGTATTTTAAGAATGGAATTGGTTTTGGGTGCTTAACTCAAATTAAACTTTCTTTCATTCAATTTCTATATAGAAAGATATCTGAACTGAATTGGTACTTCTCTGATTTTTTAATGGAATACTTCATATGTTACAAATTAAATTGATATATTGACTCTGCGAAACATAAAACTCAATGACTCTATAAATTGCGCAGAAAGTCCGAACTCATTGTTGAAGTGAAACAAATTGCTGGCACTCTCAAAGAGCCGAATCGTATGAGTTTACAACGCGTTCCAAAATTGTTTGGATCAATGCCCGTGTTAAATGTATTGTGCGAACGCAATAAAGCGCAGTAGTCGAGTGCGGCGCGCACAAAAAACTGCAAAATTATAAAAAAATCACCCAATGCCGGCGCAACGATGTGGAATGCGATCAAAAGCACTTTTCGACTTTTCAATTCGCAACCCTTCGGGGAGCGTTCCGCGCGCCGCGCCGCCGCTGCGATCATAAATAATATTCCGCCTGTCGCGCATTTGATCCGCACAATAAATTCTGATGAGGAAGTCGCCCGGAAAGCCGAATAATCCGCGAGGTAGAAAAAATCCACAACACGCGCGCGTGCACGGAATTGGTTTGCAGGATGAAACGCTAAAAATGCTTTCATTCAAATGGCCGCCGCAGGACGCGGGAACCGTGCGGAGCGGAAAACCGACACTCCGGGCGTGCTGATGCAGTGAAAATCAATTGATAGAAAAATGCCCGAATGGAAGGTCGCCCAGGTGGGCGAATCGTGCAATCGCAGTTTTGAATACGTAACACGCAGTGGGTGGCCGACGCTGGGTGGAATAAATGCCCAGACAAATTCATCATCCCGGCAGTCAGACGTCTTCCATCTTCTTGATTTCTTTAGCGTTGGCAGCGCCGCGCGCGGAAGAATTGTAGATGGTAAATGCGTCTTGGGGAGCCTTTGCGGTTCCATTATGTTTGGAAAATCTTGTCACGCGCCGGGGTCATGTCAGAACGCGTGGCGGCATCAGCAGCGCCGCCTGCAGCCGCCATTTGCTGAATGCCGATTGAGGAACGTGGATTGAAGAAATTGTGAACGTCCGCAAGGATGACACGACAATGCTCACAATAAAAATCGATGCGATATTATTACGGCGCACTTAATTTATTAGAAAATCGCGAAGTTTCCTTTTCTCCGCACTTCAGACGTTGATGGAGAATGGAAAACACTCGAAATGCCATCACGTTTAGCACGGTTTACTCTTCCAACTCTCTTAAACGCTATAGGGCGTTCGGCATGTCAATGACAAGTCAATTTAAGCTACTGAATGTTTAATGAAGAATGAAGACAGTTTAAAAACCTGCGCAAATAATAAATGATCAGCGTGCCATTCGATTCTATATTTTGCGTTGATTGTAAATTGCAAATTATTGACTAATGGTCGTTCTTGCGGCGTTTAGCAGGAAGGTTTTTGCGACATGTGGTTTTTTTTGACGGATGCTGGTAACGCCGGTAATGTTGACTTCCAACTCGGTTAGCTCGGTGAATTAATGTGAGGCCGCATTGATGCCGTCGCGCCATCGCTTTTCCGAGCGGAGGCGTGCTTCCCGCCGCCGAGGAGCGAAAAAAAGTGGCAATAAATATTCCCTTTCATCCGCCGCCTAAGTGCCATCAGCGCCGATGCCCTCGTGGCCCTTTTTGCCGCCCAAGCGCGCGCCCGGAGCTATCCCGTTCGCGCGTACCTAGCGTCGGGCGATAAAACTGTCCCGGGTCGAATTTATTTGATTGAGTATCAACGAAATGTGTTTCCATCGAGTGCCCGGTTATTCGACCCCGCGGATTGCAACACATGTTTCAAATTATTTATTTAAATTCGGCGTTCGTAAAAAGCTCAACGCCGCGCGGTCAATACGCGGGCGATACTGAAACAAACTCCGATTCCAGGTAGCAACGCAAAATGGCGTAATGATGAGGCTGTTGCCGATACGCGTAGGTGCACAATTTCGACATGCGAACAATAACGAGCGCAGACAACGAGATTCGAGGCTCCATTTATCTTTCTAGATTTCCCGAGCGTGTTACCAAACTAAACTATAATGTATGGCTTCGAACGTCCGCGGAGTACCGATAGAACGTGCAGAAAACGAATTATCCGGGCTTTGCGAATAGTCGAAGAATACCACCAGGTTTTCTTATCGATTCCACGATGCAATAATATAATGCTTTATTATAACGACATTGTAGCATTGCTCCCGTTATCAGATTACACAATTTGTACCGCAACGACACTGCGCATTATCGCCGTCATTACCGCCAATGCCGCCACCCCTATTGTGTTATTGATATTCGGTCGACGTAAAGCAATTTGTGGGGCTCGTCTGTAGATATTTTGTTGCAAACAAAGGCATCATTCGCAGCCGGTCTAAAGCTTTAGTTTTGTATACATTCCACGCGTTGCCGGCGTAATGTAATTTTCTTGGAAAAATATCCCGAAAACGGGCGGTAAAGGGATAATGCGAAAAATTTGTGGGAACGCGTGCTTTACGGCTGCTTGTTAGAATTGAATTTGGGTCCATTGCCACCTGTAAAAGCAATTATCTTTGGGAAACACAAACTTGTTGGCTAAGCCGGGCTTTGTGGCGGCCTAATTGAATATATTCTATTCCGAAAGTATATTGCGTTGAAATACTAAAAGGTGTATTGCAGTGACATCTAGCGGCAGACCTCGGAATTGGGTCACCGAAGTAAAGCTATTTTCATACTCGTATGGCAATCAATATTAAATTCTTATTGTTTATAACGATAAAAAGCAGAAATATATATTAATGTAAACGAGTAAATTTATTCTCCGTTTATTAAGAATATTAAGTTTATTAAATTATTACATTACATTGAGATATATAATCGGCATTCTAAACCGCCCAAAAGCTCACAAACAAGATCAGCTGTTGGAGGCAGTAGGGGCAGTAGAACAGAGTAGAAACAACACGATCACGACTTGGAATCGCTACCCACGACAATTAATCCTCGTCGTATTTCTATCCAACACGATTTAGGACCGCAAAAACTTTCGCCAGCTGCGGCTTCCGACTTCCATATGTGCGTAGCGAGACGAGTCGCGAGTTTGTGATGAACAACGCCAACACGTCGGGAAGCAACGCGGGCGCCGTCGAAGATGACGAGCTCACGTTGCCCCGCGCCAGCATCAACAAGATGATCAAAGAACTAGTCCCGACCGTCCGGATCGCTAACGAGGCACGCGAGCTCGTTCTCAACTGCTGCACTGAGTTCATTCATCTGCTCAGCAGCGAAGCAAATGAGATTTGCAACCAACTGAATAAAAAGACTATCAATGCGGATCATATTTTTATGGGTAATGTCTGAATGGATCCATGATAACCTACCATATGAGCATACATTATTTATCTTGTGTCTGTTGCAGCCTTAGAAAAATTAGGATTCACTGACTACCAAGCTGAAGCAGAAGCAGTACTGAAAGACTGTAAGGCTGTGGCAGCCAAGAGAAGGAGGCAGAGCACAAGGCTGGAGAATCTAGGCATACCTGAGGAAGAGCTGCTCAGACAGCAGCAGGAATTATTCGCAAAGGCCAGGCAAGAACAGGCCTACGCTGAGCAACAGCAGTGGGAGCAATTGCAGGCAGCTGCACAGCAAGCACAAGCAGCTGCTCAACCCAATGATGATCAAGATGACTACTCATAACTATGCTTAGTTATTTGCAACACAGAGAATGCATGGAATTCTGTTTTTATTTTATTTATGATTCTTATACAGTATATGAACTGCATTAAAGTTTAACTTTTGTCATGAGAATTGATCTTGGATTCGCCTCCCTTTAATTCAATAATTTTGACAAGTATCCTTAGTTGCACAAGTTATTATTTATTATAATTTATTTTCGTTCTGTTTATTTGTTCCTATTTCTGAAATTGAGAGTAGGGGTGCGACCTCTGGTGACAAAAAGTTAAACTATTATTTAAAATATTTGTGAAGAGAGCCAGAGTGGCGCATGCGCAATTCTTATGTCACAAGGGACCTCTGATTAATCGATTATACACATGGTCGATTTCTATTGTGCACTTGAATGTAATAATTTAATTTATTCTAAAACTCGTTGGTTAATAAATTATCAAGTTCTACTCTAGTAAGTAGAAGATTTAACAAATAATTTGCAATATTTATATTGGAAAATAAAACGTTCGATTAATCGGTTCGGTATCTTCGCGACACAAGATACCGTTGATTAATCGTTTATACACTTGGTCGATTTCTAATGCGCACTTGAATATAATAACTTCATTTATACTCGAAACCGTTTATTAATAAATCATCAATTTCTACTTCAATAAGCACTAGTCTTAACAATTATTTTGCATTCATTGCATGCAGGAGTATTAATCGATTAATCGCTTCGGTCTTTATCTACTTCAAAGCCGAATTTAACCGACCTCAACCGTTCGACAACTTCGCAATGACCGCCGAGTCTGGAACGAGCTCGTAATTAGTCAACTAATTTCCAAGTCTCGTTATACAAACGATGTATTTGTATTAACAATCAGCGTGAGTATCCCGATAAATTTTATAATTATTTCGCGCTATTTTCCGCGCCAGCAAATGACGTTTCGTGCATCTTTTAAGTATCGCTATCTCGAGTTTAAATTTGGAGGTTAGCGTTCTTGCGTTCATTTACCAAGCGATAATCCGAGTGTTTAAATCAGTAGTGAGTTTTTTAGTTTTATTTTATTTCTCGGAAAGAATTAATTCGCGGCATTCCATAAATACGCTTTGCTTGTTTTTCGATTATTATTATTATTTCACCGCGCCGGAGATGACGTTTTAGTGATGCAGACACTTTTTAGGTTTTCTGCGAGGCGAATTGCATTTGTAAAGGAACACCAAGATGGCATCATCTTCAACTGAAATTATTTCCGCGCCAGCCGCTGAAGGAGTGACCACAACGAGCACGACAATTAAGAAAACATTGGTTTTCACTCCAGATAATATAAAGAAGATTGGATTGGATAAAATTATCAAAACACCTGCACCATCTGAAGAATCGGTGAGTTCTGAGACTGTTGAAGAGGAAGTTTCAGAAGAAATGGAAGTCACAGAAGCTGTAGAAGAAAATGAAGTTATGGAAGTCAATGAAGCTGATGTTGTTAATGAAGATGAAGTGGTGGAAGGAGATGAGGTTGTTGAGGAAGTTATAGAAGAAGATACAGAGGCAGATATAGAAAAAGATGCAGACGAAAAAGAAGAGGAAGCTAAAGAAGACAAAATTGATGATAAACCAGTATCGCCGAGAACTTCTAACATGTTCTGTAAAAACCTTAAGCTCAAAATGCAACAAGTGCTTCAAGACAAAAAGATCTCAATTGTTGCAAAAAAGAAAGAGCAAGAGCTGGTTATCATCAAAAGTCCCGATAGACCTGAAATAGCAGCTGGGAGGAAAATCAAAGTTATGCAAAATCAAGTCATACAAATCCCCAAAAGTGCTGCTAGTTCGGTCAACGGTAATGTACGCAAGGTCGTCGTCAAAGTGACCAACAAACCGAGTGCTAAGAAGGCTCCCATTGTCGAGGACGATGAGCCAACGCCGGTTTTCAAAGCGATGCCGATGAGGACGTACAAACGGAAACGTTCCGAAAGCGACGAATCGCCCGTCAAGGCGATTGCGGTCGAGGAAAAGAAACCGGCGCCGATTCTGACGCCCGTTAAGCACGTAGTTAAAGCAATCGTTAAGACCGTAACGAAAGTTCCGGCGAAGGCGCCGCCGGTGCAGATCCCGAAGAAGCGCGGGAGGAAAAGCAAGGCCGAATTGGCTGCGATTGCGGCGGCACAGGAGAAGAAGGCTATGTACACAGACGACGAGGAGGACGACGAAGATAAGGAGGAGTCCGACGCGGAGGAAATCATTATTTTACAAGTTCCGGAGAAAACCGACCACGACGAAGACGTCGAGGAGATTCATTTTATTACTGACAAAGAATCCGACGCGGCGGAGACGAAGCCGAGTAAGCCGAAATCGCTGGCCGAGATGGTTAGCGCCATTAAGAAAAAGCGAGGAAGGCGGAGCAAAGCCGAGCTGGAGTTGCTCGCGAAGTGGGACAAAGAGACGAAACCTAAGAAGAAGCAGGCGGACAAAGATTTCGAGAGCGACGAGGACGACGAAGAGGAGGACGAGGAGCAGGCCGAGGAGGAAGAAGACGAGGAAGAGGTCGAGCAGATTCTCATGTCTCCCACGAGGACCGGACGCGTGCCGAAGCGCAATAAAATGTTCGACAATTACGTGACTGGTGCGAGGTCCGGTCGGAAAGCGTCTACCAGCGATTCGGATAC
Source organism: Ecitodaemon sp. MM-2014 (assembly GCA_030557295.1). Classification (NCBI taxonomy): domain Eukaryota; kingdom Metazoa; phylum Arthropoda; class Insecta; order Coleoptera; family Staphylinidae; genus Ecitodaemon; species Ecitodaemon sp. MM-2014. The sequence goes on along the minus strand of JARRAA010012252.1, from coordinate 32,961 downwards.
GCCGAAACCGGCGAAAGCCCCCGCTCAGAAGAAGGATGACGGCGAAAATCCGACTCCACGTCGTAGAGGAAGGCCACCGAAGAACAGAAACGTGGAAACGCCCAAGCCCGCCGAGAAGAAGGTTCAGGAAAAAGATGAGGATCAAGAGGACAAGGAGGTTGACAATAAGTCTGAAGCAGTGCACGTTACTGGCGACGCGGAAGTTATTGTCATTCCGAAGAAGAGAGGACGACCCGCTAAGAAAGTCGAGGTCAAAGCCGACGAGAAATCTGCGGCAAAGTCCGAAGCGGATGACGGCAAGGAGAAGGAAGCCGAAGATGACGATGCAACCGAAAAAGTTGTTGATAAGGAGAAAGACTCGAGCAAGGACGATGACGACTCGGGCGAACAACCCGAAGAAGTGGACGATGAGGAAGTAAACGGAGCTGACGACAAGACTGATGAAGCAAAAGACGGAGACGAAGGTAAGAAGAGCGAAGACGAAATTGCCGCGCCCGAGACAAAGGAGGCAGCGGAAAAAGAAGGCAAAGAAGCCGAAGTGGTCGCAGTGCGTCGAAGAGGGAGACAGCCGAAGAAAGCGACGCCGGCTGACGATCCTAAGGTAAAGCAAACGCGCGGCCGCAAGCGTAAGGAGCGGCCAGAAAGTCCATCAACATCCGCCGACGCCGCCGACGATGTTGATGAACCTTCGAAGAGGCGGAAGATAGAGACGCTTAATGAACCTGTTGCAGATCTAGGCGCACCGCCGATTGAGGAAGGCGCCACAACAAAAATGTACAGATTATTAGTTGCTAGTTTAGTTTTAAACGTAAGAGAGAGGATGGCCGCGGCCAAGGACCAACCAAAAGGGTAATACTACAGCAGATCTCTTTTTATTCGCATTAAAACTGACCGATTTCATCGCCTTTTTTTGTTGTCCATAGACCGGGACAAACTGTTACGTGCGCGGTGTGCAAAGCGAACGTCAAATCATCGGAGTGGACCCACCATCGGCAACGATACCATAATAACGTTACATGGAAAACCACCGAGGAGCCATTGGTATCAGTATAGATTTTTTTATTTAAGTAGAATCCCGCTAATTCGTCCTATACTTGGTTATCCAGTAGATAATTACTTTTTAACTCATTCATTACCACTGTTCTTAATTGCAGACGCTTATACTGCAAAGTTATGATTCATTTTTGGATCCTAATTTTGCGGTTTTTTAATCAAAAGAAAAACTACTGTGCTTTAGGCAAGCCTTGATAATAGGATTCGGACTAGCGGGATTAGACTATCTCTAACTCTTTGTTGATTAGGAGTAGGTTTGATGTAGTTAATATAAAAAGTTAGTTAAATGATTAATACAGTAGGTGCCGCTTATAAGAGACAAGTTGCGCCAGCCCAATTTTTACATTATATCCGAAATACCATATAAGTCACACACAAACACAAACTGCTCTGGTTTATGACATTGAAGGCCTGCGCTGCATCCGTTCGCTCCAGTCGTGCAGACGCAATCCCAACAATCGATTATGCGCACCTCCCATTTATACCAAATCGAAAGCAAAATTATTGTTGATTGTTCCCGTCTTTGTTTCATTCCAATCGATTGATTTTTACTCGAGTTATGGATAAAACAAATTCTCAAACCACACAAAATTTATACATGATACATGATACATGAAAATGCACTAGTGCTTGTTCCTTTTATATCGACATTGCTCAATACAAAGTGCCGCATGAGTTCCGTCCAGCTAGATTTGTGCCATATAATCAGTGAATCTTATAACCTGCATCTACTGTATTAACGCAGTATAACTAGATTGACTAGAACACATCTGACTGAACAAAAGAATACATCTTTGACGAAAGCCCTCTACCCAAAATCTTCATCTGCTGATTGTTCTTGTTATTTCGGCAGTTAGTCGTTCTTTGAAATGAATGAAAAGATTCGAATTTCAACGAAACTAAGATTTTCTTTTCGAGAACACAAATCACGTTCAGCTGAACTGTGATGCTAGTACACAAAAATATTCTCATAAAAAAGTAGGGAATTTCAGCTTTGACGGAAGATTAATTCTTTACCAGGGCTATGAAATCTATCACAATATCAAAAGCATTGATTTAAGTTTTTTGTATTCAGATCCCGCACTATTAGTTGATCGTTATAATTTCAAAACCATTATTAGCAACAAAAATGTTTTTCCAATCTTGAACATTGGCTCGACGCATCCAAACTTAAAGACGCATTCGCTTTTTAGGACTTAGATAATCACTACGCAGTGCAAGCCGAATTAAACAAGCTGTATCCGGCCAAGCCGTTCTTCTGCGACTTTTGCAATGATTCGAAAAAATCCGCATTGGGATTCTTGACGCACAAAGTAACTTGTAACCGAACCGACGAGCAAATAAACGCGCTGAAGTTTCCGTGCAACCAGTGCGAGAAAGTCCTCCTTCCGCAGCAAGTGGTCGATCACGACAAATTTCACAGGAAGGAGAAGCTTAAGGCGGAACTACAGGCGAAACTGTTGGAAAACGCCGCCGCCGGCGCGCAGAATACAGGCACTGATAAACCGCTCCAGAAACGTAAATCCGCAATACGAGCAACCGAAATGATTCAACAAACGACGACCGAACTGTCCAAAGAACCCGGCTATCAGTTCGTGCCATTAAAAATTATGGTTCGTTTAAGTTTGCGTCGTTGAGACTGAAATTTTAAATCTGCTTTGTATTTTTAGAAAAAGTTTTATGCGAAAAATAATGTTCAGAACGCATCAATTCAAGATTCGCTTAAGAAATCTATGGAAAGCGGCGAAGTGCAATGCATTTTTGGCTGCGAGTTAAAGTTCGGGGTCTTACAGGAGATTTACGATCATTTTAACTGTTGCGAGCGCAAGCCAGAAGTGGTAAGTGTCTCGGTTAATTGATTTACAATTAGTAATTAACATTAAATCTTTGTAGTTCTTTATTTGCAAAATTTGTTTAGTGGTGTGTAAAACGATTCTTGAATTCCGGACTCACGTTAACACCATACATGCGGATGAAGTAGACAAGCTGTCGGGAGATATTTACGACACATTGAACGACGAGTCGGTTTTGGAAGAAGATGCAAGCTTAGAGGACTACGAAGATGAAGACGAGGAAAGTGTAAGAGATAGGAAGCCAATCATATCGCCAGCATCTTTAGCCCATTTGAATGCATTCTGTAAGTTTTAGAAATAAAAATAGACTTAATTAAATAATGATACTCAATTATTTTTTAATTTCTAGGGAAGATAGGAAAGTTTCGAAATTTGTCGCCAATCAATAAAGCGGCCCTTTGTCCTACCGGAGCTAACACATACATTTACGCCAAAATGCTCGATTTGTAAGTATTTGTAAGTACAAATATTAACTCGACGTTCTGACAACGCGCAAAATCTATTTTAGTTGCGCTGCTTATTATGCGCAAGAATTATTCGACAACTACCCCTTCAAGAAATCCGCCTGCTTTCCGGTCAATAAGAATTACATCGCTCATTATTTGCCGCGCATGAAGAGATCTATTCCAGTCGCGCATAAACTGCTCAAAACCCAGAACGTCTTCGAGTTTCGACGGTACAAGTTATTCGAAAGCACGCTCTCAAACGCGACTGCAAACATTTATTGCGGAGGACCCATAACGGCACTGGCCTGGGCTCCGACTGACTATAATCAACCAGAATGCCAGCAGATTCTCGCCGTCGCCGTGAAGCAAGATCCCGATCGCGAGTACTGGTACCACAAGAATGATGCGCACAAGAATGTGATACAGTTATGGAATTTTGGCGTCTTGCTGAATAGCACGCCGATGAGCAGTGCGCCGAAATTAGACTTGCTCATCGCGCATCCGCACGGCGGTGTGTGTGCCATGGAGTGGTGTCCCTCGGGGTGTTATGAGCTCGATGGCACGCGGCTTGGACTTTTGGCGGTTTGCTGCACAGACGGTTACGTTTATTGTTACAGCGTTGGTAGGAGTAATTTATTGCAGTAAGTTTTGCGACATGACATTGCAATTTGGAAATTGCATAAAACTGTTTTGTTTTAGGGACAAGATTGTTAAACCAAAACCAGCATTTAAGTTGGTTTTGTCTAAAGAATTCGATTGTAAACTGATGGGGAGCGATTGTTTTCCGACGTGCATGTCCTGGACAAAAGTACGTGTCTGTTTTAAATTAATTTTTAAACTAATCATTGGTGATTGTGTGTATTCGTAGGCTTCGGGGCATCAATACATTGCAGTGGGTTATTCCAATGGAATAGTTGGGATGTTTAATATTAAGGCTCAGCACGAACTTTTGAAGGACGTTGATTCTAACGGCGTAGAAGTGTTTTATCCGTACTTTACTTTCAAAGGAGGCAATTGTCAAATAGCTGGTATGTTAGGGTAACTGTAAGCTTAGCAGCTGTTTAATTTTCCAATGTTCGTTTCCTAGCATTACATTTGAATTATCTTGAGGGTGGAAATCGTTACATTGCGACTTCCGCTGGAGATCGAACGTTCAATTTCTGGGACTTGCGGTCGCCGGGATTGGTTCCGAGGCAAAGTGGCATAAGAGCCACATCTCATCAAATATTTTGGCCAACGAACGCTCTCACCTTATTCAAATGCAACGACGACGCTTCAAGTGTCAGTAAGTGGTTTACGTTCCTGTGTAATTTATGATTGCATCTTATTAATCAAATCCCAGATCATCTGGTCCTTCAGAGCACGAATGTTGTTGACTTCGACTACGTCCGCCCCACGAGCATGTTGCACAATTCTAATGGAGCGCGTTGCATCAGCGGGTCGGATTGGGGTGGTATGATCTATCAAGGGAACGAAGCCGGCGATGTATCGTTATGCGTCTACCGCGACCTACACACTTTCGGACTGGAAGTGCCTTGCAAGAAATACGTAAGTATTGTAATCCCGTTAATGTTGGTTTCATCAATGACGCTTCCGCACATCCGCTTGCCAATGCTAATTGATTATGATTAATGATTCCGCCAGCAATGCTCCAGTACAAGTGTCGTCGTTGACGAGGATGTGGAGCTGACGATGGAGGAGAAGAACAAGTTTAAAATTGTTCAAAAGAATCATAATATTTTATTTCATGACTATAATTTGGTGAGTAAGATTATTTTTCTATGTTTTTGTGTAGCATTTAATTGAGTTATTGTTTTATATAGGATATTAAAAAACTGGTCAAGACACAAGAGCGTGCTGACAACGATGTAGATGCTTCTCTGTTTCCCATTCAAGCTGCGACTGCCACGAGCACAAACCCGAATCGTTTCAGTTTCCTGTTCAATGCGGTTGGTTATAATATTGGATTTGTTAGAGTATTCCACTCGTCCTTTATGAATAAATAATTTTTAAGCATTAGTTTATAACATTATAATCACCGATTAATTTGTTAAAAAAAATTATGTGTAAATAGTTTAATTCATTGATCATATTTGATATAATGATAATATGTCAAAGTTAAGAGAATAGGAAATCGTTTGTCATTCTAATTGTAAGCTTGAATGCAAATAAAACAATTTCTATTAAAACAAAAACTGGTTGATAATTTCTAGAATCTAGAAACTAAGCTGTTTTGTTTCATACTTAATGTCGCAAAAACGGGTGGTTTGTTTCTAGATATGCTGACGTGTGTTCAAACCATGTTTAAAAGTTGTAGTACAGGTACATTGCACCAAATAAGGGAGTACAAGATTTGAGCAGTGCAACAAAGTCGACACCGCCTCGTCATATTTTAATCTGGTCTAGAATGCAGTTCTTTTTTAACGTTTTTGGGCATTCAGTGTTAAAAGTAGAAGCATAACTTTGAATGCACAGGACTGATTAGCACAGAGATATAAACTTCTTCTCCTCTCATGCTATTTTGTAGCAAGTAGGGCTTAGCCTGTGTGTTTTGTGGCGTTGCTCCATCTTTTTGGCTGTGTATTCTACACAATGCAAAACTCGCACAATCAGTCGTTTAATTTAGTCATATTAAGTTTGAGAATTATAAAATATGTCACTTTTAATATTTACAAACTTTGTGAATCTAATTGCAGTACTTGTCAAGCAAGATACAAATTAATTGCTGCACTGTAAATTGGGGTATAAATGAAGTAAAAGAGAAAGAAAATTGACTGTAACTTTCGTTCTATGCATCTTATTGTTAGCAGCGTGATTTTCGCTTAATATCATCGGGAAGTAACTGATCTCTTTCAATTTTAATCGTTACAATAATAAAGTCTGTCAAAATTGCTCCCAAAGCACTTTCAATACTTGCCTTGCAAAATGGTCTATAACTTCCCTTTTAGTGAAAATAGCTTCGCGATTATTACTTCATTTGATAGCGGAAGAGCTGTTCTTTCAATTTCAGTACCACTCATTTTTGACTTCCCGCCGGAAGTGGGTCATAATGGCCTCTAAAGTTACCCAACTCTAAACATTTCCGAAACGTGTATCCCTGTGCCATGATTTTTAGAGAACATAGCTTCTCGATGTTGACTTGCTCTTTCAATTTTAGCACGATCGTTGAATTTCCATTCCAAAGTGGGTCATCAAAAAAGCCCCCGAAGTTTTGGCATTAAGATTACCCCCAACTACCTGATGAAAAATGTGTTGAATTTTATCGAAGTATATTTATTCATAAACATGTACATTCAATTTAAATTGATACATTTTCGTGGTGGATATATAACATTAATCTTCATACCATTCAAAGGGTTCTGGAGCTTCGGGTTCTTGATCATCGGTTGCAGTCGGCTTGTGAGCTACAACAAAATTCAGAATAAAAACAATTGAATAATATTACCTCTACATTTTCAAGACTTCATTGCGCCTGAAATTAATACATATCACATTTTATAGCTGATATCTGGCTTCCACGCCATGAGATGAGATATTGGCATGGAAATATAGGCTTCACTTAGTAGCTTTAAATTACCTGGCACAAACTCGACAATTTCCTCCTCTTCTATCTTGAAACGCTTGAGCATGATAATGCCACCGTTGCTGACGTCCTTGATAGGCATGTGATTTCCATCGGTAACGAAAACCACCGTCTTCAGTTGTGGCGGCATCACGCGCGCCGGATTACTGATTATTTCATAGTCGGCTTCCTTTTCCTGCCTCTTTTCCTTTTGCTTATCATCCGATAAGGTTTTCGAGTCCGCGGAAGTCTTGCTGTCGCGGGAATGCTTTGAGGAAGTCGAAAAGGATCTCCTCCCCTAGAAACGTACTTACATTGATAACTTATTCATAATTCGGAAATAGACCAACGCAAGCACTGCAACATACAATAATATCATATCCCGCTTCCAGCTTGCGCTTAATCAAATCGTATTTCTTCAGCTTTTTCGCAGCGACGCTCAGCAACGCGGAAGATTTCCGGCCGATATTTTCGCGTTTCTTGTCCTCCAGCGCAGCGGGATATGCGAACGTAGATGGCTTTGCGTTGGATCTAAATTGCAGAATGGGCATGTTGAGGTCTCTGTTAAGGCCTATTAAGCAAGTCGGCGTGAAGGCCAAAGAGAGACAGTGCGCCATGGGATACCAATACCAGTAGTGCGTAAAAAGCATCACCCCGACGCAAGCGAACATGTTAACATGCCCGGCGCGAGACTCCAGACCCACAGTCACATTGCGTCCGCCGGCGTCGATTATCCCCTGGGCCAGAATGGCGCCAAACTTGGTCATCGCGTCCTCGTGCTTATCATGAACAATATCGGCGTACAGCTGTCGCAGGACCGGCGCTCGCGGGCAGGTCTGCTCAGTGTGCTGGATACAAATCATCGCCGACGCAATCAACGCTCCCTGGCGCACATAGTTAATCCTATCATTTTGTATCATGTTTTCCAAGATGTCCACGGCCTCGCGCAGTCCGGTGCCGGCGCAGGCGACGCCCAGAGCCATCGCAGCGCCGTACCGCACGTGCGGATTGTAGCTCTCCGCGAGCAGCGAAACCATCAAAGGACACTGCGTCGGCGTCCTGCAAACGAATCTCTAATTAAAATGTGAAATTGTAAAAATAGAAGTGCAAAGCTGCCCTCGGTGGCCGTGTTATTCATGCCGTCTTTCATTACTGTTGCGCGGGCGAGGATCCTGCATCCACGCTTCCCCGGCGCTGATTGAATTACGCTCGACTTTTCAGATTTTTCCCTCTGTTTTGTTTCAATCAATGCGGAACAGGCGACAATAACAAATGGCCGGCGTACAGAAAGAAAATCGGGAACGAGACGAGAAACGCGCCCAAACATCAATACGACGCGGGGGAAGAGAAAAACGGTTTCGCCTACTGCACGTGCACGACAAACCGTTCTATTAGTTTTTTTTTTCGTACGGGAGGAAAAACAATAAGCTCGGAGCCGGGCAATAAGCCATAAGCCATAAAGAGGCTCAAAGGGAAACAATATTAGGAACATATGAGTGCAGGAAAACGCGCGTACCTAAGCCAAATCCCGAAACGAGGGTTATTTAACATGAAAAGCTTCCGTTCAAACCAAAAACATTTTTTCATTACTTTCCAATTTGGGATTTAATCATTTGGTTTCAGGCATGACAGAGGATGGAGCCGTTTGATACTTATTTTGTTATGTTCAATTGGAGAACTTTTTTTTTATAACTTTCGGATGGTTCTATGATTTAATTATTTGGTTTTACGTGGCAATGTTTGATAACTTTTTTTTTATCTATAAGACATCGAAGAACGTTTTGCTTATAATCTGTTATCGTCCTAAAAATGTTTTTAGGATTAAATCATTGTGTATTATCCATAACTAATATTAGAACCGTTTGTAATAATCGTTTCGTTATGATCATGCTCATGATGTTGAAGAAACAATGCTCATTACTTATTACTCAAGTCAATACAATCCATTTTCTACCTGAATTTCCTCATCTCTATTTAGAATGAGGAAGAATATGCCCGATAATACAACAATTTACCCCACTGGACTTTCTCTGCTCTATTTATTGAAGAACGTAACGTAATATACGTAAATTGTGGACGATAAGACTCAGATGTTTCCATGATTTAATAATTTGGTTTTAGGCATAATTAAAATTGAAACAGGTTGTAATAATTTTGTAACTATACGGAATTCGATAAACGTTTCGTCATTATTAGCTATTGCTCTCAAGTTGGCATTGATTTGATAATTATGTTGTTTTGTTCAACTGTACAACATTTTTTAAAACAATTTTCTGATGTCAACTAATTGGTTTTCGGTATAACTAATATTGGCACAGGTTGATAATCATTTGGTACTTATAGACACTTCCTCGATAATTGTTTTGCTTTTACTCTAGTTGATTTCATCCATAACTAATATTGGCACAGATTCGATAATAGTTTTATTATTATCATGCTATCATTTGGTTTTAGGTATAACAAAAGTTGACACAGTTTGATTCCAATTTTGTTTCGTTAAAGTGAACAACATTTTTCTACAATTTTCAGATGTTTCTAAATTTAATAATTTTTCTATTGAACTAATGTTTGCATAGTTAATCAATGCTTTGGTACCCCTATAGACCTCGATAATCGTCTCGCTATCGCTATGTTATAATTATCAAAATGTTTCTAGAATTTAATCATTTCGTTTTAGGTATTATAAAACTTGACGCAGTTTAATTACAACTGAAATGAATCGACATTTATTCATGACTTTCAGAGATTCGAAGGGTGCAATCACTTGGTTTTGGGCAAAACTCATGTTGGCACAGTTTGATAATTATTTGGTGCCTACATAGGCTTCGATAATCGTTTCGCTATCATTATCTGTGGCCAACGGCCACGACGTGTTTGCGCCTCATTGCGTGCGCCGCGACGCGATTATTTGTAAATGCGTCCGTTCGGGAATTAATGGCTCATGCCGCGGCGCAAATTCGCCGCATTAATCGGCGCCGCGACGCGCCGCGGTCGAGGAGGGTCCTTCAGCGACACGCGCACGTCACTAATTGCTGTCATTAGGCGACTGATATATCTATATTATATTTGCGCGCGTTGCCACCCCCGCCGCGCTGGTTGACGGACTGACTGGCTGACGCGCAAACAGCGCGTCCACCATCACAATTATCTTGATCGCTTTCAAATTGCCGTCGCAAAAAAACAGCGCATGGCCGAGGAGAAAAACGCAAAATGAAATTCGATATCGACGAGTAATTAAATACAGATTTGCGCGCAGGCATTATCCTAGGTCGTGGCGGATTGGCAAGGTGTCAACTTGTCAAGTGCTTTACATTGACATATAACCGAATAATATACGCGTTGTATCCACTGTTATTGTACCAATTAAATCCGTTATCAATCCATTGTGAAGTCCCGAGTAGTCTGAAAGGTTTCCGATGTCCAGTTCGTCCGACCGACCTGTTGTAATCCGCTTTGAGTTCCTCATGTTCCCTCTGAATAGCATTCGCTCTGCGATATTGTTCAGCAATGATGTACATACTGCACTTTTCGCTCTTGTCTTTAACACGTCTCATGTCAGTGACAAGAAGAATCTAGAAAGATTTTCTTTGCTTCGAGAGTCTGCCGAATTGGAGCAATATATATATATATATATTGCATTAGTAATACGAGTGCCCTACTTGCAATGAGAGTATATTCACTTGTCTATATCAAGCACACTCGTGGCGAGTTGGACTCCCTCAGCAGTCGAGCGTTGCACTGACACGTTACCCCCACCACCAGAGCGCGAGTATAAAAGGGAATAGTCGAGGTGTTTGTTCATTCCATTCCCACGTTCCGAGCGGCGCGCGCTTCACGCGAGACTAAAGATTCGTCATTTACGGGGAGAAATTTCATTTAAAAATGCATGCCTTCTGTCTTTCTGTAATGTACACCGAATTAAGTTTATGACTGCAAGCAAAGCCGGCAACTCGCACATAAAATGTAAAATGTTTATTCCCACCTCAGCTTCGGTGCAGGTACTTAAAATGCTATAAAACCGTGTAAATGTCGTGTAGATTCATTTTAATATTTTCTCTTTGCAAATGTATTTTTCTCGTTCCAAATTAATTATAGTCAAATCAATAGTGATATAGTCAAATGTTGATCAGTTATCAATAGCGTTTTAAATTGTTTCGTTTCTCCAAATTATTTCTTAAGATGTTTCCTGTCAAAATGCTCTTTGAACTTTACATCCAATTTATGAAGGAATCAACGACATCTCAAAGCAATTTTAGAGCCAATAAGGGGCGAAAAGAAATTGCGTAGGCAGAGCGGTTCGTAAACAAACTTCGACCCCACCTGAAAACAACCCGAAACCGCGCGTTCTAGCTATATCAAGTTCGCGCTGGCGCGTAATTAAATTCGGACAAATAATAAATTCAGTTATTGAAAATTTCCTCTAAAAAACGATATTCACCCCATCCTTAGACGCACGCCCGCCTGATAAGGTTAGGTCCGACAACAATGGGCCATCGCGTCGAGCCCATTTTCCCACCTCCCCGTACGCCTCCGCGGCACTCGTTTCATAACGTTTCGAGTGGCGGCGGCGGCGGCGCGGCACCTTTCGACGCGCGCGCCGCACTTTTGTTCGCCGCCTACGCTGCTCTCAACCCGAACGGACGCCTGGCTGTCCTGCGGCGTCGAACGACGTCCTGCGGCGTTGTCTGTTTGGGCCCTAATGCGCCAAACACCAAGGACGGCGGGTTTTAATTTACATTTTAATTCGGCTTTTTATTGCCATTATCGTTGCCGTCCTCGTTTTAATTTAATTTACCGGCGCGCTGATAAGGCCCGTCCGCGTTGGCGTAATAACACCGATGAAGATGGAAAAGATGGAAGAATACCAACGTATTAATATAGAGTATTCGGGCATTCAACAACTTCTCGCATATAGGTTAATATTTTAAATTAATTAAAACTTTAACTCGTGTTTATAATATTTAACGATTGCAACTAAGCAGGTTATTAATTAACGCGACAGCTAAGTTTTAGGCGCAGATAATACTTCATCCGAATCTCAAACTTGCCTTGTTCCCAAATTTAAACCATGAAATGCGAGAGGAACTAGAGATAGCAATATTAGTTAGTCGTTTGTCGGTTAGTCGTGATAATTAAACATTTTTAATGATTACAAATTGTAGGAAATAATTGGAAGTAATTATATCGATAGGATCACAAAAACACTGACAACCCAACGAAAAATGATTAAGATATACGTGACATAAAAGTTCCAATAATTACACCATTAAGACTGTAACATGGAATTATTATTCATCACATCGGCGCGTTGCTAACGAGGAGCACACATTAAACAATTGAGTAAAAAAAAAGCCTACGAGATAAATTCCACAATCGCCAGACACAAAGTCCGAATGAAAGGCTTCCAACTCGAATCATGGCTCGAACCTATCCGAGTAGAAACAGGAAAACAAAATAAAAACAGAAAAATGGACGAAAAATGCGCGCGATGATTGCTCTGTCTGACTTGCTGGAACACAGTGCATTGATGGGTAAATCATCGAATTGTTAATGCCGCTAATGCCGTTAATTCCGTTAAGGCCATTAGCGCGGTTCGCGAGAGCTCTCCGCCCGAATTCCCGTCGAATTAGAAAGGGATGCAGGGATATAATTACGTTTATTATGTTTTCGGGAGTTTTCTTTTTTGGTGGGCTGGCTGCTTTGTTAGGCTTTAGTTTTTCCCCTTGTTCCCCCGGGAGAGTTTTAATAATTCCATGGCTTCGTTAAACAAAAATTTCCGCGAATTTTTTTCGCAAATTAATTAGGATCCATTCACAACTTGAGTGTGTTTACCTTCCAAAGTTTTAAAAATATTCTCAGATTTATCGCGATGACGATAGAGGCTCTTAACCAAGGTCTGAAAACTCCGGCGCAAGTTTATAATAAGTTCGAATTGCTTAATTGTTGCGTCGACCTATAAAATATCTTCCTCATTAAGTTTCAATTTTTGGCACATTGGATCTTCTTCTCAGGTACGACAACCAAACGATCATCCGCAGTCAAGGTGTTAAAGTTCCAATAAACTAAATGAATCTTTTAAGGATGTTAATAAAAACCAGATCATGATAAAACTAACAAGAACAAACTGGTACCGAACGCGTATTTGGAGAGCCCTCTTCAAGTTATGACATTCCGCAACGTTGTACGTTACTTAAGCCGGATGTGCGCCCTTATCGTTTGCTTAGTTTCCGCTCGCCAGGCGAGTGTGCGGCGGCGGAGGGCGGCGAAACGTGCCCGAATGTTCTTGGAGCTGCTTGGCCGTCGTCGCTGCCGCCGCCGCAACGAAATCCAAAAGGTGCGCGCGTGCGGCGGCGAGGCGCTCGCAACTCCCGACGTCCCGACGTCCCGAACACGGGAACTCGCCGCCGCTCAGTATCGCCACGGCGTTCGTCGCGTTCGCAGCCTCAACCGCCCATGCGTGCGTCGAAAGAAGATCATCGCGCTTTTATTCGAATTAGCGGGCCGCGTAAATTTGTGCGAATCAAAGAATTGAACTGAGCGAACAATTCACACGGAGATTAATAACTAATAAAGTATATTTAAATCGATTAGAGTAGTTTGTTTATAACTTTTTCGGCAGTGGGAAACTTTACAAAGTTGCGGTGAACTTAATTGAGTGCGGCGTTAAGTGAATAATAATTAGTTTAATTGGGACTAAATTTCCACCAAGGTAGACATGACTGTTTTGACATTCTAGACATGCACGTTTGCAAAACTATCCAGTATTCGATTAGTCGCGATAAGTTGTAAGTAAGTTTGCGTCGAAGCAGCGATTTCGTATTCAACAGTTGTTGCCCATTTCATTATTGCCGTTCGGCGATAATTTATGCCCGAGCATTAATTACGCAAGCGGCGGTTCATATTTAGCGCTCGCGACGCGCCAGATTGATATTAATTGCCGCGGCGGCCGGCGCCAGGCCGCCTCCGCGCCGCGTCCTTCTGCTCGGCCCTCCGTCTTGTCGCCAACACGCCGCGCGCTTCCGTAATTCCCGCGAATTAATAATTTCGGCGCTGTCGTTAATTACGCAACTTTTCGATATGGCACGCATCGCGCGCGAGTTTTCGGCGGCGGCGGCGGCGGCGATAAACAAGCCTTCGTTGTCAAACACACGTCTTGTTTCGGCCGGCATGCGAATGGAGATAATACATCTTGACGTTAACCATTAAATCTGGCACAGATGATCGACCAACAAATCGAATGCGCCGAGCGATGCGGTCGGTCTTTCCGCCGATTCGGATTCGCAGATCCGATGATGAAAATGATGTGCGCTCGGATGTAAACGATCTCGATGCGGCGGTGCGTCGACAAGTGATTTACGAGTGTTTGAAAACTCGCAATGTGTTCGAAACAATACGCAGACGTGGTATTTCGGTGCGGTGTACGCGATTGGTATGGTATCATATCAGCTTGCAAACATTTTCCATGGCAATTAAAAATGTTTGGATATAATTGCGCGCGAGCGGCAAAGTTGCTTAATGTGCGAATATTTTTAAAATAATGATAGCGTTCATCGCCGTGGCACACCTAATTTAGCACGCAAAAAGCTTTTCTACTCTCGCAATTTACAAAACGTTCGTTTTGTTTTCGTTTTTCATGTTAACGAAGCGTGATGTTTGAACAATGTACTTAACAGTAATTAATGCGTCTAGGTTAGGAATTATGTAGGTTTGGAATAAAAGTTAGCAATAATATTATAATTACACTTCACTGCACGCTTAAACTGCGATGGTTCATTTCTGCTTTGCTCAAACTCGTGCAATGTTTTGCTTGAAATATATACGCTTGAAGAGCTGCGGAAAAACTTAAAATCAACCGAAGCAACGCATCCAACCTGTCGGTCGCTGCTTTTCCACGTCTAACAGCAACATGGTTACTTAATCACTTCGTCGACGAAGAAAAACTGCCGGCGCGGACAAGTCGAGAACTCATTCATCCCTCGTTCGGTTTCATTGCGTTCCATCGAGACAGCGGGAGGCACGCGAGGACCTTTACATATCAACGATTCGAGACGATGACGCTTCTCGCCATAAATGGACTGAAAGTGCGCTCGATTCCGATACAAATTGCCGTCCGAATCGTACCCTCGAGACGCTTCTCAAACGGAGCGCTGATTCATAATTATTCCCGATTGAAAATATTTTCGACGATGCCTGTTCCAAAGTTGGAAAACAATTTCGGCCGAATCGAGTTCAACATGAACACAGGAAAAAAGAAAATGATAAATCGAACGGAGATTGTAAAAAACGATTAGCGATCATTTTTTTTTTTATTTTGACGGGTAAAAACACGAAAATATTAAAACAACACCAGTCAGCTTTGCGACCGTGACACTGAGAATTGGAACAATATCAAAGCGATGTTTTCGCGCTGTAATTTCTTATATTTTTATTTACGGTTTCAATTGGACAAGGTCTTTCGTTTGATTTGGCTAACAATCTCAAGGTTTCGTCTCGATCGAATCTGTCCGAATGATTCTTTCTTTCAGTTCGCGTTTTGAAATTCCGCGCTTTGTTCGTTTCTGCGTACGGAAATTACTCGGTAATGGACGCGTGTTTATCAAAAAGATCAAACCGCATATCAAAGTCGGAAAAAGTCAGAGCGGAGGCTCAGTTCACACTTTTACGTTTTCGCGTGTGAACGCCGCACGTGTGTACCTACAAATTGAAAACTGGTTGAAATTTTTTGTCCACACACAGCGTAATAACTCACAGCGTTTAGTACTAGTTAGAAACATTTACATCTTAGGTAACATTAATTAATTACGTTAATAGTAGCACACATTGTTACGTGTAGTTGGTTATTCATGAAGCTGATACAAATGCAATATTTGTGCTCAGTTGTAACGTGTGTTGCCTACCTAACAACGAAATGTATTGGCGAGAAGTTCACAATATAGGTTAGATTAAAATGTTCGCCGAATTTGAATTCTAAATTGTGGTCGCGACGCGAACACGTTCTGCTGAAAAATCGCGCTTGTTAGCGCATTCGTGAAATCATCGGTCAATTAAGCATGCTGAAAAATTCCGCGGCCAAATCGTATGAAACGTGAAAATGTGCAAATGCGCGAATCGGAATTTCGATGCGCTCCTGGCACCCGCTAATGACAAGCATCCATATAAACTAGCGGGTAATGCGAAAAACATGCAAACGGTCGAGCCAAAAGTGCACGCGAGTTGTATCAGAGAGCACCACGTACAATCACAATTTAAAAAAGAACAAACGTTTAAATATAGTTCTGTGTGTTCGTTCCAATTTCGGCTATGGCTTTCTGCAGATTTTTCGAATTTCGAATAGCAGACGGCGGTACATTATTGGGAACATTCGTTGGCTTTTTGTGCAAGGATAATGAAATGAATAAATTCAATTTGCACGTGGCATGAATTGCTTTATCGATTTGCACCGCCCATCGAGAATAATCGAAAAGATGGATGGGCTTTTCCCATGCAACAGAAGAATATAAAAAAACAGTGCGCATTGACATTGCTCGTCGTGTTCGTTCTTTCCGTGCCTTGCGGAACCTCCTGTCACATCATTCACAATGTCAAATGTATAAAAATATCTTTTTCTACTTGTCCATCAAACATCCGTATTTTGAAGTTAAAATTCTGAAACTATTTTTACCTAAAACGCGTGTGACAGCCCATTCTGCAAGGCGTTTGGAAATATTAAAAAAATCGCAAACTTTTTGAGCCATTTTAACGCCCTTCCGATAGAAATTCGAGGAGAAATCGTATTATAAATGAAAGACCCTTCTGCTACAAAATAAAGTGAAAATGGTGAAACTACCTTACCAAAAAAATGCATGTTATATCCGGTTCTACAAGGCATGCTTAGGATCCTCATATGTTTTGGAAAAGTTAAAACTGGACAAACTTTTGGCGCTCACTTTGACCAACTTCCGATAGAAATATGAGAATAAATCGTGCAATAATTGAAAGACAAACCCTTCTACTCCGGAATGAAGTGAAACTCGCGAAACTATCTTATCTGGAATGCATGTTACATCTGGTTCTGCAAGGCTTGTTTTGGATTCTGCGTGGCGGGTTTTGAAGAAGTAAAACATTGACAAACATTTGGGGCTAACTTTGACCCACTTCCGATGGAAATTCGAGAATAAATCGTGCTATCATTGAAAGACCAACCCTTTTGCTACGAAATGAAGTGAAGCTCGTGAAACTATCTTACCTGAAATGCATGTTACATCCGGTTCTGCAAGGCATGTTTTGGATTCTGCACGGCATGTTTTGGAGAAGTAAAACATGGACAAACTTGGCGATCACTTTGACCCACTTCCGATAGAAATTCGGGAATAAATTATGCTATAATTGAAAGATCAAACATTCTGCTACGAAATGAAGTGAAACTCGTGAAACTATCTTATTTGGAATGCATGTTACATCCGGTTCTGCAAGGCTTGTTTTGGATTCTGCGTGGCAGGTTTAGAAGAAGTAAAACAATGACAAACAATTGAGGCTCACTTTGACCCACTTCCGATGGAAATTCGAGGATAAATCGTGCTATTATTGAAAGACTAATCCTTCTGCTATGAAATGAAGTCAAAATCGTGAAACTATCTTACCTAGATTACGCGTTCTAGCCGATTTTACAAGGCGTAAAGTAGCTTTTTTCAGTACCACTTTTCTTCACAGTGAGCAGTGAAAAAGTGTCTTTCTTGCACTGCTCGCAGTCTACTAGGCATGAAAGTTGAGCTAGGAATATAAATAGCTTCGCAACATGTCGCTTTTGACGAGTTTTGGCCAATCTTATCGCCCTAAATAGACAACCAACAACCAGGACCAACCCACGAACATCGCCGCCGCAATGAAAACATGCCAAAACAAAACGCATGTAAATTGGGGCTCCTTGAGCCCACACAAATGTAAATTCTTGTCAAACATGTTTTATCTGTTTACACAATAGCGGCTCTCGCGTCCCGCGCCTCTCAGGCCGCCGTTCGGCAAACATTTAGCGAGAAGCCGGCCGTAAAACAAAACCTGAAACATTGGCACGCACAATGAAGCTCATTTTGTGCGTGGCAGGACTTGCGCGTCCCCAGAGTGTCGCCACAATTGTTTGCCATCACCCCCGATGGTTCGACACTAATCACCAGACATAAATATTGCTGCAAAATTGCCATTTCGTTCCGCACCTTTCCGCTCCGTCCCCCTTCGATCGCGGGGCGCGGCGGGCGAGGAGCGTTTCGAGTCAATTTGCTTTCATTTCGGCGACGCGGCTTCGCAGCGCATTCAAACTCATTAAAACTCGTCGAAATCGTTGTTCTAATACGACCGAACCTACCGCGGCGGCGGCGCGAAGACGATCGCCGGGGAATTCGAGCGGGCGGTGGAAGATGAGAGAGCTCAAGAGTTGCGGCCGAGTTGAATCTCGAAATGATCGTTATTAAGAGGCGAACCAGAACGAGGCCGGCGGCGGGGAGACACGTCAAGGCAATAACAATCGCGTGAAAATCGCGCTTAAAACGTGCCCCTCAGTCTGTCGCGAATGTTTCAATATGGCGGGACGATAATCACGCAACCAGACGTCTATTGTCTCATTGTGAGATGCCATCTACCCTAACACTTTATAAACTTACCATACGGTATCCATTAAAGTAGAGACGAGAAACCAGGTTAGCATCTGGGACTGCTTGTGCTGAAAGTCGAGCTTCGAAGAATATTTTCAACACCCTCGTCAATACCGATATTCATGCGTTTCCTAGTAATATCTGCTACCTTCTTGGAACGCGAAACGGGCAACGCTCTCCATTCGAATTTCGATTATTGTTAGCATGCATATTTGTTGATATCAATGCTAAACGATGCTTTGAAAGGCTACGAAAATTTATAATCTATCCCAATGAATACAAGTTATACCATAAACCTATACTAAACGTTCAATATACTAAAACTTGGTGTATTTTGGTATGTGGTGTACGATACACCCTTATATATATATGGTGTATCGTCAACCATGCTATTTTTTAGTGAAACGATTGGTCCCTACACCATATATCAGAATATTTCTTCTTTTCTTTTCAGGTGACACGAATTTGAGGCACGATGGGCGAGTGAGACGAGCAGAACGCGATGCCCACGGCTTTGGCGACGAACGCCATCGCCACCCAGCCCACCCTCGCACCACTCGCCGCCGCCGCATCAATCTCGACCCCCGCGTCGGACTCCCTCGGACTGCTGCTGCGATGCACGCAGAACTCGACGGTCGGCACATGCCGCGCGCCCGGTTCCATCCCGCCTCCTCCGACCTCCAACACCTCGCACCTGGTGTGCCGCGACCTCGCCGAAAAACTTTACGTGTACGCGTGCAGTGCGCTCGCGGAGCGGACAGAGCCGGCGGCGGCGGCGGCGTCGCTGTCGTGCGTCGAGTGCAGCGCCGGCAATGTGCTCGACTTTCTCGGCCGCAACGTTTCGGGCACGTTCCTGCTCTCGTCGCGCCTGTCGGGCGGCGGCGGTTTCGGCGGCTTCGGCGAAGCGCCGCGCCGCTTCAACTGCACGCCGTGGAACGCCAGCGAGCCGGCGGCGTGGACGTGCGCCGCCTTCGGGGAGGCGGCCGCGTGGGACTGGAGTTTCCTGTTCGTGGTGGTGTTCATCCTCGCCGGCGGGCTCGGCAACATACTCGTGTGTCTGGCGGTGCTCCTCGACCGTCGCCTGCGCAACTACACCAACTATTTTCTCCTATCGCTGGCGATGGCCGACCTGCTCGTTAGTTTGTTCGTAATGCCGCTCGGCGCCATACCGGGATTTTTGGGTAAGTGCGAGCGATAACCAGACGTGCCGCAAATACGCGCGAATTCATTCCCTTAATAATCTGGTCACGATCATTATCCCAACATTTCCAGCCGATATTAAACATATTATCGAAGTCGACCATGCGCAGTTGAAATGTAATTAACTTTTTAATTTCATATCTTCCCATTCATTTCAAATGTTTTTTGCAAGAGTTATGAATCGCACAAATCGCTCGCCAAATGGATTCTGCACTTTATCGCGAATGAACGGGCCAGTGGTCAAAGGCCGAATCTGAAATCCAATATACAATTCCTCACGTCGTCGTCGTGGTTGTTTGGACCGCAAATTGCGTCTTCCAAAAATATTACGCCGAGACAATAAAACGTCCGCATCTCCGGCGACTCCCCTATGAAATTACGAATTACGCGCTTATCTAATAAACTTTTTGCCGTCCCTTTTTACGCACCTCCATTCGATAAATTGCAGTGGTGGACGTGCTCGTTAAAAGTGTACACAAGAAGACGCTGAGATTGCCAATATTTCGATCGGCTCACGGTGCAAAAATACTTTAATATTATCATAACATGCAGTACGATATATCCACCGAACAGATTCTTCCGTACAAGAGAAAAATGGTTCTATAAAGCACAACAGTCGTCCCAAAATAATTGAAACTCTCCAACTCGCTTTTTCGCAGAACCGAAATAACAATTTCTCCCTCACTTTCTCGCATAAATTTGTTATTGTACAACTGCTATCCTATAATAGTATTATAATGATGTTATGCTTTCATTAGTTCGCCCTTGCCTTCATTTTGATACGCCGACCTGGAACGTTGCGATCTCGCGTTGTGGCCTCTGTCATATCGCGTCAATCCTGGGGCATATTAAGTAAATTCTAACAAAATACTCTCTAAACACCCTTTCCAAACCCCCGTAGCCCACACGATAAGCGCCGCAATGCGTTCGCTTACTCTAAAGATTAATTGACATGGGTTTTAGTATTTTCTCCTTCTCTCACAATCAGTCTCTTTCACAAGGCGCATAGCAACGCAACGCGCGCCGTAACAATAAATGATTGTCATACAGTCTCTGGCGACTTTAATGTCTATTAAGTCCCATAACTATAACGTAGATGTTTGCCAGATAATCCCAGGGGAGAAAAACGAAACAAACGATGCATTGCCAGGATTGGTTCGAATGCGAAAAAAGTTTATGTCATCTGATAAATGAAACTTAGTCATAATCGTAAATTTTCGGTAATAAGAGTATTTTTATATCGGGATTATCAGGAATATTAGGAGTAAACTCATAGCTGGTTCGTCGGAGCAAAAAGCACAATTGAACGTGATGGATTGTAAACGCCAGTCTTATTAGGTTATTCTCCAATTTTTCTTCTTGTTTGGAAACTGATTCTGAGTTGATTACATCCAACTGACAATTATTCTTGTTGGTTCCATTTGGAGCGATTCTTAGGGTAAAATCAGTATTGTTGCCAAATCCATGACTGTTACCTTTGTTTCTATACCTCTGTAACTGATTTTACAATATATATATATATATATATATATATGTATATATTGTAATTTTGATCCTGATCGATTTTGTATAAATACATTTTCCATTGACCCTCCTTTGGGATAGTTGCGCCACTATGGCGGATACCCATAGAATTGAACTCGGGATATTTGCCATAATCTGGGATAGTTGCCTTGTTGCATGGAATTTACAATAAAAATAGGAATAATCAATGTTTTAAATGAACTAATAACTTATATTAATTTTTACTTCAGCTGTTGGTACATCATATATTATTTTGTCACTAATTTGCCACATAATTCCTAGAATTGTAGTTTTCTACACAGATTTTCACACGCCAAGGAAAATCGTACGAATCTAATCTTTCATTTTCTTCGAGCTTTAGTTTAAAAAAGAAAATACTATGAGAAAACGTAGCAAATATCCCAGTGTGTATTTGCCACACGGGGATATTTGCTACGTTTTTACCCTAATGCATAAAACATTTGAACTTGTCTCATCACGAGTACGCTCGTTTGCAACTAGTTTAGAACACTAATTTTCATCACCGAGGTGCGAATTTTTACGAGCGCATTTTAACGCGATTCTCAACAAAGTTTACGAACCGTGATAGCTTCACCTCGACACGACGACGCCGTATCAATGTTATAACCGCCACAACTATGTCCTCCTTTCATGTGGCGACATATTAATAGATAGGCATTCAAAATATTCGAAAATTTAAGCGACGCGCACGATTAATGTCTAATATTCGGTGATAACTTGTAGGGAATTTATTTCGACATCGCGCAATATCCATGTATCACATTCGTGCCGTGAGGTAGTCAGTGCGTGCTCATCGAAACATGGTTTAATCTCGCATTCATATCATATTTTTTATTCTACCGACCGTGCTGATATTACTCTCCTCGGCGCGCTCGGCGCGGGCATTAAAATTCGAGAACGTTCAATACGAGAAAAATCAATCTTCGTGAAGGTTTCGCCACAACAACGCCAGTACGACCGCGCAAATCGAAGCCGGTTTAAGGCGAAAATAAACAAAATAAATGCAAAAATTCCTGCTCGGCGATATTAAAAGCTCTTTGCTGATTAACTTTCGCTGCGGTTCATTGACGAAAATGTTTCGTTTAAGTATCATGTAATCGTGCAACGCGTGCCAACACCTGCACCGACGCGTGATTGACGATGTCTGTGACTTTTGCGGAGTCCGTCCGAATTTTCCACCTCGCCAGGGCGCCGAAAAGTGTCACTCGACTAATCTGGCGAGGTTCGCTTCACATCTTTCGCACTTAGTCATGAACCATATCTCGCGGCCGTCGCGTCCTTGGTCCTGCCCGCACTCGACCGATACTCCTGGCAGTCTTGTCTCGGATTTTCGCTGCGAGCGTTTCCTGCGAACGCTGCAAATTATGAGCCACTCAAACACCCAGCTACGAAACATGCTCCCGGTCACATTCGCACGAGAACAGGGAAGCTATAACGCCTGCATCTTGCCACCTTTTTGGTGCAATCTTTTTGCAGTCATTCACTCCGCGCGTTTCGTTACTTGTCATAGACATAAACGTCGCGCTTTTGTGCAAATGTTTGAGGAATGTTTTAGAATAGTGCGCCGGCGTGATTGCGTCAACGCTCTTTTTGAATGGGACGCTGCCATATAGTTTTTCAATCCTGCCGACCAGCATTCGGTTGCATGTGAATGTGAATGTTTATTTTGCTCCGTGCAGCGTGTGTACGTTGTTCGGTCGGGTCCTCGTTTGCAATCCTAAATAGCGTGCTATTTTTACGCTCGCGAACGAAAAAAAAACTAACGAGTAACACGTCGACTAACAAGCAGACCTAATCCGCCTCAAATAATCCTACATGCCAACGAATTTCCATTCTTCATAAAAATGTAAATTATAATTTAATTTTACAACGCCTTTCGTGTTTCTCATTTTTTTTCTTTCCGCAAACTTTTTTCTTTGGTGGAGGCGCCCGGTATAATATGCAAACCTCGTGCGACGCGTAGGACCTCAGAGTAAACTAGCTGAGTATAAGTAGACAATTTGCTACGCCTATATGGCACACAACATTCCAGGCTACACCTATGCGCGCGGACATCTTTTCATTTTGTTTTCGTGCGCTTTATTTTCTCCTTTTTGTGTTTCCCGGGAACGTGTTTTTCTACGCTCGGGCGCGCTGCGTGCCGGGGTTATGAAAAACCTGAGAACGCTCGACGTCCCAGTTGTAACGCCAGGACGTTAAGGAAAGTTATTTAGGAGAGGTCTTAATACCTTCGCCAAAGCTACCTAGGTAGTATATATATACATGCAAGGCTGTGCTATTCTTTGCTCTTCTGGCTATTCAACATGGCGATGGCGTGCTCGTAATGATTATGTTGACGCATTAGTATTGTCATCATAGGATTACAACGCGAAAGCGTTCGCCAAAAAGAAAATAAAAGCCAAAATTATAGACTATTAGGAGAGCTTTTTGCAAAGCTTTTCAGTACCTACCTACGTCTATTGGGAGGAGTAAGAACTTAGTAAACTAATAAATTAATTGTGGAAATGAGCCTTGGAAACTTTGGAACTTCGGAGCAAAGTATCTACTTAATACTTCATTGTTCGTCAGTGGTTTTATTAGGAAAGTAAGACTTGATGCTTACGATTAGCTCATAATCAGACGATGTTTTGTTATATTCAACAATGAAAAGGACCTCTTTTTCGAATCTATCCCAGTCGAACTGTAACAGGAGATTATTCACAATATCGGAGAATACATAACTGTTTAAATTGTTGTTATATTTGATGAGGAACAGTCGAATTTGTAATTAAGAAAAGGAAACGCTTATTACTTATTACTCGACCCAATGACAATCCATTTTCTTCCAGAATTTTCTCATTTGATGAAAAATGCGGAAGATAATACAATAATTTGTTCCGCACGATTTTCTTACGTTTGATTATTATAGAAAAACGAAAAAATGTGGAGGATGGGAACGCTCACTACTTATTACTCAACCCAATATTTATTTGTGTGTTTCTTCGTATGATTGTGGACAAGACAGAAAACTTTGACATTATCCATTTATCAAGTCAAAAACTTCACCTACTTTCTGAAAGTAATTTCCTTGAAATCTTGTGAAAATACCGAAGAAAATAGAGTTATGGGATGAAATAGTTTCCAACTTATGACTGGAATCATTCATGTGGATTTAGCTGCATTGTGATGCATTTTACTGATATGAAAACATTTTTTCCTCGAGTTTTCCCACAGTTTTGAAGGAGACTTCGATAAGATTGCATTGATTCATTCGTATTTTTATAAAATTTTCACGAAATGTTTTAAGGATACAAACTAAATAAAAATTATTTAAAAATCAATTGATTCAAATTTGTACTGGTTTTTGGATATCAGTGTAATTAGAGTTTTATAACTCCAGCTAATTAACGAAGTAGACAAAATAAATTTGTTGCTATCTTGCTTTCTGCCTGTAATTGTAACATTCTAGTACATGAGTTTATATAGCTGTTTGTATCTCGAGTTTTTCGACAATTTTGAGAACGACTTTAGTAAGAATGCATGGATTCGTTCGTATTTTGATAAGTTTTCCATGAAATGCGTAAATCGAGGTTACCAATTTGTTTGTTAGGTAGACAAATTGAACTCTATCAAGTTGCCACAAATTTTGTAGATTTTACATTCTGCAATAAATTTGTTGCTGGGCCTATTTCGGCTTGTAGGTTAATAACAATTTGGTTTAGTATCAACTTGATATTGATAATTATGAATTTGTAATTGAACGTTAATTCATAGTTATTTAATCCTAAATTGTAACCTGATAATTCCCATTTTGAATTTGTTGTCTCAATTTGTCTTAATATGAATTTGACATTTTCATTTTGAGACTGTTTCGTCTCAATTTGAAGTTGAGATGATATAGTTGATTAAAAGTTGTGCCCGATGTTGAGTATCAGTGTAACTGGAGTGATAAAACATCTAACTAACAAAGTCGATAAAATAAATTAGTTATTTGATCTTTATAATTATGTTAGTGTAATTAAGGTTGACGGAAAATTATTTTCTACCGGTGATTGTGACATTTTTCTAGACTATTAGTACATGTGTTTATGTGCCTTTTTTGTTGGTGCGCGGTGTGCACGCGGGGGCAGCGGATGAAAAGCGTCCATCCCCAGAGCTTTCCGTCTGCGCGCAAAATGAGAAATGAACTGACGCGTCGCTCGCAAACGCTCATTGTGCGTTTATCTGGCGCACTTTGTCCCAGCATCCAAAGAGCATACCAGCGTTTCGCCTCGTCGCCGCTTTGCAACCCCTGCCCCGCACCGGACGTTCCCTTCGTGAGGCCATTTATGACTGCGTGATACATCCGCGCCATCCATCCCGCCCTCGTTTCTTTCGCATCGCAAGCGGCTAATTCGCCAGAATAAAAATCTCAAATATTATGAAAAGCGGCGGACATTTTACGCTAAATTAATTGTTCGCGCTCGTTGCCGATAAAAGCCACTTTCAGTCGAACGCGGTTTTTGTTATCACCGCGGCAATGGAAACAATGGCGTCGTCGAAGTCGGAGAAATGTGTCGATAAGTAAAATCACCCCTGGAGCATGAAATAACGATCAGGCGCGGCGGCGTCTAGCACCACTTCGGGGACACTCGACGCGGCACTTCAACCGCGCACATTTTTCTACTTTTGGCGCGCGCCCCGCCGCCGCCGCCGCGATTTTATTTATTTTCACCACCGGCTCCGGCCATCCCTCAAACCGGATCGACACAAAGTGCTACTCTCGTCAAGGCGCTCGCCCGTCTCAGCCGTCGCTCACTCTCGGTTTCAGTTTCGGTTTCAGTTTTAGTCTCCGCTCCCCTTTCGCAGCCGCCCCTTAAGCCGGTCGCGGATTCCGTCACGCATAAAAAGCCGACAGTCGCTCGCAATCAGTCGGCTAGAGAGAGACGCGAGCACGCGTAAAATTTGTCCTAGACGATAGATAACCACCAACCGCCCCCGGTGACGAGTGCGAGTGTCGCGAATTTTTCGAAGCGGAGTTTTACAGCCGTCTGCCCCGACTTAGGTTTTAAAACTCAGGTGGCGGCAAGTCGTCGCAAATATTTTTATCGTGTATCATAACCACGTTTTGACGCCCGCTCGGATCCGGCGAACGCAACGTGACAGATGATATTTGGGTTGCCTATATATATAGCGTAGTTTGGCGGTGTATAATTTTCTTATTATCACATATTACCACACAATGTGTATCTGACCTACGTTGAGGGTTGTTTACGTTCGGCTAACGTCCCTGATAACGTCCCGCATTTGTCATCCCTCGTGACGTCCTGCGGGACGTCGCCGTCAGCGAGCAACTGACTCGCGCGAATCGTCCTTGGACCTCCCACGTCCAGGGAGCATATGTAAACTGAAATTTCCTCGCTGGCCGCGGTTGGTCGCGCTGTTTGAAGTGGCGACTGGCGATAGCGCGCACAGCGACCCTTAAAACGAGGTTAATATGAATCCATTTCCATAATTTTACAACATTATTAACTTCGCGTGATCACAACAACATTATGCATTTTCTATTCAATTTTAGTAGTCTAGCGGACAGGATAAACAGGTTCTTTTGAGGGTTCGCAGGTTACAGGAACTTTTTCCAACGAAATATTAAGCAATATAGCCGGGATTAAATTCGGACGCTTCTTGAATATTCGAAACTTTGAGATTGAAATGAAAATTAATAAGTTTATCAACTTTTCCGGGCAACGCTCAAGAGCGCCCTCGATGCGCGCTCGATACGTCGCATCCCATTACGCGTCCATCTCGGCATGGCTCGCGAGGCGGTAATCTAAGTCTGGGTATACAAAAACTTCCGTCTGAGGCGGCCGCGACCGACGCGACGCAGAACGATTTCGAATGCGAAACGAATGCAAATCGCGCGATTAACGCGGATCCGACATAACGACATTGGTAGGCATTGCATTGCGCATTCATTTCATTCTCTTTTCCTCGCCTCCTTCCCTCGCGCCATCAAATGAAGAAGAAATTTAAATTTATTTTCCGACGGTCGCGCCTCTCCTAGGAGATGCTTTGAGCTCGCATTCAAATGAAACTTGTATTTACAAGTGCCCTTAGTCCGGCGCTTCTTAAAATGTCGTGCGCCCCATGCTCCCAACGCCTGCTCCGGCTTATATCTATCCCACACCTGGACCCACCTACATTCGGCGCAATCCGTAGGTATTTTATAGATGTTATAGAGCGCGCCATTTTGCCGTGCTTGGTGCTTACCATTCGGGGACTCTCGCAAAGCGTGCCGCGGAAGTTGGACCCGAAGGATAATGCAGGCTCGGCACGTAACCGGGCGGTTTGTTTTCACGCCAAAGCAAGCCGCGAGGATTTACCGATGTGGCGGCTATGCCAGCCTCGCCATTTGCGGCCTAAATCTAAATTCGCCTTGAAACAAAGCCGCACTCTTCCTAGGAAAGAGGATGAGCTGTAAAAATGGATTCAAAGCCCGCATAGTTTCATGCGGTTGTCTTATTAAAAATTGCTTCTGGTTCTGGACCGGCAGCAGCATAATCTCGTCTATTGCTGTGAGTTTCATTGTTTCCTCGTTAATCCCCCGTTGGATTTTAGCATCCCGCCGCTCGCCTTGACAATTTGTGTTCGGTGCGGCCCACTTGTTCCGGCATCGGCGTGGGCTCGCCGCCGCAGTTTCGCACAATATCCGATGACCGAATCAAGTTTTCACTCGACGCCGCCGACAATCCGGTAACGTAATACCAATCAATTATCGAGTTGATATCAAATTCGAGTTAATTAAGCGAATCGAGCGATCTGGCCGATATAATCTTACGCAGCACAAAGCGTTCGACAGGGCTTGAGCCGGAGACAAAAGGTTCCGGAACGTGGGTCTAAATAATAAATACGTCTTAAACAAAGCCGTCTGAAATGTTTCGCGTATTATGCGCGAATATTGACTGTAGGTGGGGCGTTTGGGGGAAGATAAAAAGATGATGTCAGAATAAGGTATTTACTTTTAATTTAATTTGCACCGCACGCGCATGCATGAACTTAAATGTCCAATCAATCTGTTGATTGTTTGCTGATTCGCTCCCACGTCGGCCGCGTCGGTCCGACGTGCAAACTGGAGCTATTCTCGAAGGAGTCCCGCGCGAGAAGTGGAGCGTGGCAAGGTAAAGAAAGAGGGCGAGAGATTGAAGGTTGGAGGAATCGTTTTTCTCCTGTTGCTTGCGAATAGTGGTGGTGGATATATTCTCCACGAAAGAGTTGAACACCGCGCATCTATATGATAATCCCGCGGGGGATCGGGTCAATAAAACCGAGACGCCGGCATCTTTAAGATGATTTCCCACCGCGGAGAATGATTGGAATCTATTCAAAAGCGGTAACGATAAAAATTCAAATTCTCGGCAATATTTAATCGAAATTAGGTGGGATACATTCGGCAGATAGCATTCAGTAAACCTTCCGGAACTATGCTAGACCTCCCTTTGGGAGGGCAGCAATCTTCGTGCCGTCAGTTTTCAATTAAAATTTAATTACACACGGCCCTGCCAAAAGCTGCGCTTTTGATCCCTGACTCCGAACCGGCTGACGAAGCGCCTTCGGGATCGATTAGGATTTTTTAATGCGCCAAAACGTGCTCTCCATGCGAATTACGACATATTCCTCGCCCACGTCCGGCGAACGTCACACCGTCAAAACAATCCGTACGTTCGGCGTTCGAATTTCGCGTTAGAGATTAGAACAAATATTGGCTCGCCGCTTGTTCGGCACATATGAATAGACAACAAACCGAACACAAAGCCAGCGCTGTCCATGGCGTTCGTCGAAATCATAAATTAATTGCGCATTAGTTACGTGCGCAATTTCGACGTCCAATTATGGTCGGCACGAGGCAGGGCGGGCGGCGTGGCACGAAGGAAGAAAGCTCGCTCTAATTACGATTTTAATTGCTTAAACGCAAACTTCCGTTGCGTCGTCGCGATCAGGACGAGGACAATTACCGCATCGCGGTCGTCGATTGCAGCCAGCGCACTTTATAGCAATTAAGACGTTACGTCAGGATGAACATGCTCTCGATATTCTCATCTGCAGCACGATTCGATTTTGAATAAATACGGTATTGCAGATACCGCCAACGAAGATGTTAATGCTCGCGAACAAATTAATAAAAATAATTAAACGGTTTCGAACCGTAAAATGTACGTGTCTTGTTTGTCCAAAAAAGACTCTCGTCCTTGGTCGGCTGTCACATGACGACTGACTTTCATCCCTTACTCCTAAACACATGAACGCCAACAACCCATGTGGAACTAACTTAAGTACCCTTAGGCGGTACACAAAACCAAAGTCTACGAAGTTTACGAAGACTGAGTCAGGTACAGATCGGACTGTAACTTTTTGAAATAGTAAACAATAACGAAACTGAAAAATGCTATAAACAGTCCGATCTGCGTCAATTTATATATGTCCGTAATCAGAATTAAATTTCCAAACGGGTCGTGCTGCTTAATTATTAATTAAATGAAAAAAAAAAGAGTGCCTTAAATTTTATTTGTTAATTTATTCTGTCCTTTTGCCCGTTTACAACCTCATTATTATGCGGATTCTTCTACCCTCTAAAAATTTACCTGTCCCAATCTTCGTAAACTTCGTAGACTTTGGTTTTGTGTACCGCCTTAGACTTAATTTTATGGACACTTCATCCGAATTCATTCTCTAGTTATGCAAATTTTATTTGGTATTTTATGAAATATTCAATTTTTCATACAATAAAATAACCGAAAATTAAAATTTAATTCTAGCATTATGCATGGTGCATGCGACATTAAAATTTGTGCGGTGCACGAATCAGTAATTATTATTCAACTAAAAACTATTATTTAACTGACATCGCGACACAGAAAATCAGTTTCTATTAATTTACACGAAATGAAGCATTTCCAACGTAGATAGACCTACACAAAATCAATATTTTATTAACAATTTAAAGGGAAATTAAATAAAAACATTTGGGAATTGCGCCCATGGTGATGACCGCCTAAATTAGTGACGCATCCTAAATAATTAGATATTTTAAGACTCCGGCACACCGACAGTAAGAAATCGCCAGGGTGTCGTTTTACTCACCTATGCCATTATGGACGCAAATCCCTCAGCACTTTCAAACCTAATTAAATCTCGATCGAGCCAAAAATTCGTCGAAAACCGTAAAATAATATTTACCGCTTACCGTCGGTACGTCAAATATTAACTGATCTTATCAGCAGACGTAATTAAATGAACGCCAAGGACCGAGAAGAAACAACGCGTTAATGCAATTACGGCGGCGCGCAACTAACCGAACGACTTTTTATTAATTTTATTCGCGCCCCCCTAGTGCGTCATTAACCGACGCAACTTTCGGGGCCGCGCTCGCTGATTTGTTGCGCAAACGAACGACGGCACGCTCGTGAATGCGCGCGGTGCGTAAATTAATTACGTCGAGTCAGAGTCAGACGTCGAAATGGACAACGATTTCGTTTTCCGTCCCGAGCGCGACGTCGCGCCGCGTCGAAGAAGCGCATGTCGTCGCGGAAAACTTTGCGCTCTCGATTTTGCGCTAATTACTCGCTTTGTGCTCGCGCGAAGTTTTCTCGACGCGCGCGAGAGCGAATGTCGCCCATGTCGGCGCAGTGCGTTCGTTTGTTCGTTTAATTTTCAAATTCGCGCTGGCATGCTTCGCAATAACGTTCGCTCCGTTAATTCCGACGGTCTCCTCCATTCGACGCGAACCAGTTGACGCTCGGAACTTTTCCGGCGAGAGCTCCGTCATCGCGGCGATCTTTCATCATCCGGCGCGGATCATAGCCTGACGCGAAGTGAAGAATGCACGAAGGATCAACGAAAAAGCGAACGACAACCAAATTGGGTTATAATTCACGACGCGTCTCGGCGCGATTCAACGACGTCCTCATTGCTATTCAAATTGCCATTTTTCGACTAGGACATAGCGATAACTCCTCATCCTCACATTCATGGATCCGCGACCAAATTTTATTCATATCGTAAAAAACACGTTACAAATTGCATTGATTTGTTGATGGTTGGTGACTGGTGGTCACAACTGAACACCGATCGTTTTATGTTTTTTGAATGTTTTGATACATTTTATCTTCATTACTATCAATTTTTTATCTACACACATCAAAACGATATACTGAGAAGATTTGCAGTTAATTGTTATTTTATTCACGAAATAACAAAATGATTTGAGTAGAAAACTTGCATAGGAATGAAAACTAAAAAATTGGCATGGGAAGCGTCATTCGGTCATAATTGCATAACTCAAGCATCAAATTAAAATGCAAGCTGATCGTGCGGGAATTTTAGTCCATGTTCCCAAGTACTTTAGGTACGCTTAATATGAGTCTTTAATGCCGCAAAATAAAATTCCACGTAGAATGACAATTGACCTCGAATTTCAACAACAATCAGTAAATGCCTTATCAATTCAGTTATGTGTAATTATCGAATATCAATTAACGATTCGAAGGATTAAGTGGTTGCACGCAATGATTATTGGACTGGAGAATGCAATCCATCTCGATATGCAGATAGCCGAGTACATTGAGCACATTGAGCCGATCGAGATCAAGAGAGACTTTACGTCAAGCGCTCTGCGCTGGAATCTGAAGAGATTCTTGATAATCGCCGGCAAAGCAGGCGAGTCAGGTTAAGGGTCGCAATCGGTTCGGTGCCGCGTACAAAGGGCCCGCTGTTTACAATGATCGTAATGTGCATGTGGGGATCTGTTTATGAATGAATGTATTCGTGGGTCCTCATTGAACGGATATTTTGACATCATCAAAGTACGTTGCAAACAAGTCTTATTGTTAAGGACAAGAAAAATTAACCCATTCTTTAACATTGTCCTCATTTGAGGACGGCAACGCTAGAATTTTACGAATTTTTACTTTTTTAGTTTTCGAAAGTGGAAATTTGTAATTTTCTTTATAGAAATTCACAACAAATCTTTTTGTCTTAATGTAACTTAGTTTTGTGAGAAAACTTTAAATATTAAGAGTTATTAACAATATTTGATGGCAAAGTAATTATTCCAGTAAATTCGACTCTTTCTAATAAAATATAAGAACAATTTAATCAATTATGTATTCTGCGCTATTTCTAACGATCTTCTCTCACGGTTCGGCGAGTTTGACGATGCCCCTAACTTTGTTTCGTGGGAAAACTTCAAATATTAAGAGTTATTAACAATGTTTGGTGGAACATCCATGATTTCAAATAAATATATAATAGGGATATAATGGGTTAACACTATTCTCACATTTTTCAGGACCGGTAGAGAATTTTATCCTTTACTATAATAAAAGTATGAAAAATTCTTAGACGACACTCATACTTTTAAATGATTAGGTTGAGAATTGTTTCTCATAAAAAACAACGATAATTTCATCAATTATGTATTCTGCGCTATTTCTAACGATCTCCTCCCGCGGTTCGACCAGTTTGTCGCTGCCCCTAATTTTGTTTTGTGAGGAAACTTCAAATATTAAGAGTGTTAAACAGGGCGAGCGCAGTGGTTGAAAATAATGCACGAGGTTTAGGATTAACAACGTTTAATCAATAGTGAAAAGAGCAACGGTTGTTTTTGGGAGAGTTACTTCACGCGTTGCTGTACGCTCGTCTGTGTCTGCGTTGCAGGCGGCGAG
>JARRAA010012249.1:0-10534 GCA_030557295.1 Ecitodaemon sp. MM-2014 | reverse complement strand
CTGTTTCTCCATTTCATTTTATAGCTAATTGGGATTGATGCCTCGCAGTTGATGGTGTCCGACAGATCTCGCCATTGTGCTCCTGCGGTGATCTGCACTTTGGTTCGCGCAAATGAAGCATACATACAAGTAACCTTTAAATGAAAGAAAAAAAATATTAAAGGTTCGTGTAATATTAAGAAAAATTATTTTGGGAATAATTCTGGTTCTAGGAGTCTCATTTATGTAAAAGCCGATTTACTTTTTAGAAATACTTCTAATTGATTCTATACCATCGACATTAACGATATTAAAAAAGAAAGAAAAAGAAAACAGAAAGAACATCCGCTTCGATTTTATAATGGTAGGCCCCAATCGTCTTCGTCCGAACTCTTGTTCTCAGTTAGGTACCCTGCTGGGGATAGCCCTAATGCAGGCATAGTTCTCGTTGAAGCAGGCATTGCCAACCCCTCTTCCAGCATATGTGGCTGTCTTCTTGCTATTACTTCATACCCAACGCGCAAGGAGAGGTCCTTATACATTAATTGTTACTTAAGCCAGCGCGCTCCTTGGAGGGCGCAATGACCTTCAGTTACATTATGTAGTTCACAGGGTGCACCGATGAAGTTCATGTTGGGTCCATGTTTCATGATAATTACTTGAGTGGGGTTGTATTCCCCCTTGCAGATAGCAATTTTGTTTTTAATGCGCTCCGCGAGAGTGTGAGAGCATCCTGCCTTGATGAAAAGCCTGTGCCCACAGCAGGTAGGCCATGCAGGTGCTGCTGGCAATATCTATTGGACCTGGCACGTTGTCCATGATGTGGCACCTCTATCTCCATAGTGGATATGGGCATGCATGTCCAGGATTCTCCTTCGATGTGAGCGCCTTCACTTGCAGTAAAATGTCTTCTTGAATCGAAAATCCCCTGCACGTAAGCATAGACGATGGCCTGGGCGAAGCTGTCACTGCCATTTGAAGATCAAATGTCCCATTAATAAATCATATATTCACGTTTTTTTTTCGTTTATTCCCCATGACATCATTAAAAGTTATTTTTATATTTTAATATTAGTTATTGAACCGGATCAGACATCTGTCGACGGCGAGCGTCTTTGTTTGTAGTTACTTGTATTTTGTATTTGTAGTTTATTTGTTTGGCAGTATCCTATATAGGCGCTGCATGTCTCCCCCCTCCTTTGTGATCCTTTTCTCTCCTCGCGAAGTCTCCTGCGTTCTTTCCTACTTGTGCCGCGTCGCGGTGAACGTCTGCGTGCCCGTGGCTAGGCTGCAAGTGTACTCCACGTGTTGTGTGCCTGCCCAGGTATCCCCATTTTTCCCCAGACGTTTATTGTTACATGGTGCAAATAAAGATTACGTTCGAGAGCGAGAGTTTGTCAATTACCCACCGAGACGGGCCACGATTCCCACTCCCGCCAGGGCCAANTTCTGATTATCGTGGAAAGTAGGAGATCGAGGATGAGTGAAGTAGAGTCGAGCGGATCGAGACCGTCGGAGGAAGTTCAGACAACCATTACTACTTCGGGGGATTGTTCCCAAGGCTATGGGATGGTGCTTAGGTCCAGACCTCTGGGGGCCCCTCCAGACCCAGTAGAACTGACCAATGACGAGCCGCCAACGAGCAGCGTGCAACCACCTATCGATGCTCTTGCATCTTTGGGGTTCTACCCCGACTTACAACGCAGCCGAAGCAGCTGGGGCTTACCGCCATGGAAACCTTCTACACCGGAAACTGGAGCCCACCTCCATTCATATCCGGGAATTCAACGGGAGCACTACCTCCATGTACGTGGGGGCGTTTCGTGGATCCGACCCGGCATCGAGGAGTTCCAGTCGTTCCAGATTTCTGGGCTGGGGGCAAGGCGGTGTTCAATAGTGGAAGGACTCGGCCCCGGTTCAGCGGACGCGTTCCGCAACCGATACCTACGGAGGGTTCTGTTCGATCAGTTCGGTCTATGTGGCGATAGGAGGAGGTGCAGAGCGGGGACTTTCCACGCCGCCCACTTCAAGAAATACTTCGCTCCGGACACTACAACCTGAAGAGGTGGAACCATCGCAGCTACGAAGATCGGTTCGGTTGAGTATCTTACGCGCACACTTAGCAGCGGTCGCGCAAGATAGGGGGCAGATTAACCGGATCAGACATCTGTCGGCGGCGAGCGTCTTTATTTGTAGTTACTTGTAGTCTGTATTTGTTGTTTATTTGTCGTTTCCTTTATTTTGGCAGTGTCCTATATAGGTGCTGCATGTCTCCCCACTCCTCTGTGATCCTTTTGTCTCCTCGCGAAGTCTGCGTTCTTTCCTACTTGTGCCGCGTAGCGGTGAACGTCTGCGTGCCCGTGGCTAGGCTTCAAGTGTACTCCACGTGTTGTGTGCCTGCCCAGGTATGTAACCCTGTTCTTTCCTCGTGTATTGTGTTAATGTATCCCCATTTTTTCCCCAGACGTTTATTGTTACAAATAGGCGCAAATAAAGAATAAGTTCGAGAAGGAGAGTTGCAAATTACCCACCGAGACGGGCCACGATTCCCACCCCCGCCAGAGTCACGCGAGGTGCTCTGNTTCTGATTATCGTGGAAAGTAGGAGATCGAGGATGAGTGAAGTAGAGTCGAGCGGATCGAGACCGTCGGAGGAAGTTCAGACAACCATTACTACTTCGGGGGATTGTTCCCAAGGCTATGTGATGGTGCTTAGGTCCAGACCGCTGGGGGCCCCTCCAGGCCCAGTAGAACTGACCAATAACGAGCCGCCAACGAACAGCGTGCAACCACCTATCGATGCTCTTGCATCTCTGGGGTTCCAGAGCTCGCTGCTGCAGGACGTCATGGCGGACCCATCGTTACGGGCTCCTACCCTCACAGAAGTAACGTTCAATGACGCATCTCCTGGAGCAAGCTTTTGGGATCGCCTCCGACGACCTTCTCTACAACAAACGTGGGTTTATCCACCTTCAGGGCACCCTAGGCCATCCGTTATCCGTCACTTCTACCCCGACTTACAACGCAGCCGAAGCAGCTGGGGCTTACCGCCATGGAAACCTTCTACACCGGAAACCGGGGCCCACCTCCATTCATATCCAGGAATTCCAACGGAAGCACTACCTCCTTGTACGTGGGGGCGTTTCGTGGATCCGACCCGGCATCGAGGAGTTCCAGTCGTTCCAGATTTCTGGGCTGGGGGCAAAGCGGTGTTCAATAGTGGAAGGACTCAGCCCCGGATCGGCGGACGCGTTCCGCAGCCGATACCTACGGAGGTGCCAGTAGACGTGTATCAGCCTTTGTTTCCCTCTAACGCTCCTCTCTTAGTGGTGTCCAAGGTGTGCGAGTTGCTCCCCGTGTTTGATGGTCAAAAGCCGCATCCTATAACGTTTGTACGAAAATTGATCGCCATGTTGGAGAGTTTTAGGGTTCCGTTCGATCAGTTCGTTCTATGTGGCGATAGAATCTTTACCGGAAGTGCAGAGCGGTGGTTCCACCTCGTCGGAGAGCAAGCAGTTGATCTTGAAGATTTCGCGAATCGTTTTGCGGAGCGGTTTTGGGGGGATGCGGCTCAGAACAGCGTCAGGACCCGTTTGCAGTCGGAGAAGTATCGAAGCGGGCCTTATGTAGACCATGTGGACAGCTTGGTGAGTGATGCGCGTTATTTGTCGCCACAATTCGCGGAATCCCAATTGATTTTGTTGATCGCAAGTCAATTTCCTACACCTGTCGCGCATTTTCTATTGGACGCGGATTCGATCCCTGCACTACAAGCCAGGGCTAAAAAGCTGGATTCGTTACGGGAGACGGACGGTTCTCACGATCCAAATATGCCGAGCGATGCTGGACGGACACATCAACCGCGTCGCGATTTTCCAAAAAACGCGGAACCGCACCCTCGCTAGACCCACGGGGTGCGGGTAGGTTAGAGGTCGTAACGTTGCAGAGAGCCGGTGGTTGCGAGTGTGAACTGGATCCGGAAGTAGAGTGTTTGTTCGCGTCCCCTCCTGTGGTAGAAATAGATATAAAAGGTTTCACTTTTCCGTGTCTGCTGGATACCGGCAGTGAGGTCTCTTGTATCTCTGAAATAGTATATGCCCAAGTGTCGGATATTTTGATAGGCGTCCCTGCATTCCCGGTGAAGGGTATAAGAGTAGTTGGAGCGTTTAAAGCAAAGCAGCAAAAGGTGCAATATCAATTGCCCTTAAGTTTTGTGCTAGGAGGCCAAGATTTTAAGTTTGAGTTTTTGGTTGTGCCTAATCTGTTGCATCCAGTAATTTTGGGAGTAGACGCGCTTTCGGAGATGGGGGCAAGTATTTCGTTCAAGGGTGGTTCGTGTGACGTATTCGTGACTGACCCACATGAGGGGGCAGTCTCTGTCCCTCTAGTCGCGTCGCATCGAGTGATAGATCCAATGTCCGCAGAGTTACGGTTACTTTCCATGAACCGCGGCGAACTTCCGCTACGACCGGTCGCAACGGCGAACGGGACGTTCGACGACGTTTGCCCGAGCATCGAGCTCTCTCTATCCGAGCTGGAGCGTTTTCGAGCGCTTCTGACGTCTTTTGCCGCCGTGTTTAGTGATTGCCCTGGGCTCACACATTTGTACGAACATGATATTATACTTACGGACAAACGTCCGTTCACCATGAAACAATATCCGATTCCAATTGCGCACCGCGTGGCGGTGCAAGAGGAAATCGAGAGAATGTGTAAGTGGGGCGTTATCTCGCGGTCATCTTCACCGTACTCCAGTCCGGTGACGAGTGTCATTAAAAAGGACGGCTCGGTTCGGTTGTGCCTAGATGCAAGGCGCTTGAACGCGATTACGGAGGGCCAATCGGAGGTCCCTCAACCGATCGAGGATATTCTGGCCAGTCTTCCAGGAACCACGAGGTTCATTTCATGCCTTGATATGGTGTCTGCCTACTGGCAAATTCCGATCAATCCTGCCCATCGCAAATATACAGCTTTTCGTCTTGGCTCAAAATCATATGAATTTAATGTTCTCGCCTTTGGGTTGAAAACAGCTGGCAGCTCATTCACAATGGCGTTACGTAAAATCCTCGGCCCGGAAGTAGAAGGTTTCCTGTTTGCCTATATGGACGACTTCTTCGTGGTGTCCTCGTCAGTTGAGGAACACCTGTATCATCTTCGAGTTGTATTTTCCAAACTCCTAGACGCAGGGTTAACGTTGAGTAGGAGTAAATGTAAGTTTTTCGTTCAGTCTGTTCGTTTCCTTGGTTTCTTCCTGGATCCCGACGGTCTTCGACCTGACTCGGAACGGATTCGTGCTGTAAAGGAGTTTCCAATACCGCGGTGTGTTCGAGACTTGCAGTCGTTCCTGGGACTCGTCAATTTTGACCGATCATTTATCGAAGGTTTCTCAGCTCTAGCAGTGCCCCTCACGGAACTCTTGCGTAAGGGATCGCGCTGGGCATGGGGAGACAAGTAAGGGACGGCCTTCCAAGCGCTGAAGGATGCGCTTTGTGAGGAGACATTGCTCAGCCTGCCTGACTATTCGCTCCCATTTGTGGTGCAGTCTGACGCATCGGACTTTGGCTTAGGAGCAGTGCTCTTCCAGATGGCCGGCTCACAGAAAAGGACCATCGCCTATTTTAGCCGCAAACTGCTTCCACGGGAGAGTAGGTATTCTACCCCAGAAAAGGAATTGTTGGGTGTCGTTTCTGCGTTAAACCGATGGCGGACGTTTTTGCTGGGACGTCGGTTTACAGTGCTGACAGACCATCATGCCTTAACGTACATGAGTCACTGCCGCCTTCTTTCGCCGCGGATTACGAGATGGGTTCTTGGGTTACAAGAATTCGATTTCGAGGTAAAATATATCCCTGGAAGACTGAATGTACAAGCTGACGCATTATCGCGCAACCCACCGCCCCGGTTTGATGCACCCTGTGACCGGTGCTATCACGTGAATTCGGTTCAGGCGCAACCGTTGAAGAAGTTGTTCAAGATTCTGCCAGCGGCCCAGCGGGATGACCCGGTTTTGCAGGAGCTGTTGTCTGCGGATCGGCTACCGGAGGATTACGTAGTGCACGGCGAAGTTCTGTTTCGCGTGTCGAGTGAAGACGCACCGGCGCGAGTTTGCATCCCGCGAGTCCTGCTAAATGACGTTATCATAGCTTATCACGAGTTTTTCGGCCATTTCGGTGTGTATAAAACGTGGTCTGCTCTGAAGCGCGACGTAGATGCATCAGGCCTTTTTCGGGCGGTGAAGAGGGTGATCAAAACATGCATCACTTGTCAGAAATGTAAATCCTCTCCGGCTCCGAGGTATGAGTTGGAACCGATTGTGCCGCGCGGCGTTGGCGAGTTAGTCGCGGTGGACTTCTTTGGCCCGCTGCCCAGCTCGACGGCAGGGGTAGCATATATTTTTGTGGTGCTGGATGTTTATTCGAAACTAGTGGCTTTATATCCGGTGAAGAAAGCTACTGCGGCGTCCGTTGTGAATCGGTTGGAGCGCCGGTACTTTCCCGTGGCAGGTACTCCCAAGGCCATTTTAAGCGACCATGGGACGCAATTTACAGGAAAGCTCTGGACGGATTTCTTGGGAACCAAGGGCGTGAAGGTCCTCTTCTCTTCAGTCCGTCATCCGCAAGCGAATCCTAGCGAACGGGTCATGCGCGAATTGGGTCGGTTGCTGCGGTCCTATTGTGCCGAGAAGCACACTGCCTGGGCTCGTCACGTGAAGGACTTTGAGTTTTTTCTGAATAATGTCATACATGAGTCTACTGGTCAGGTACCTTACGAGCTTCATTTTGGGAAACCGGCAGCCTCGCCTTTACGGTCCAAACTATTTCCGGATCATGAGGAGTCGTGCCTGGGGAGAAAACGGCTGATGCTGGCTGATTCTGTTTTGCATGCGGCGGCACGACGCCGTAAGACCCGCGTAAAACCTCGGATACCGTCGGAAGAATTCGCGGTTGGCGATGATGTTTGGCTTCGCGGTTCGCCGGTATCGTCATCTATCCTTGGCCAATCCCGTAAAATGTTCCCTTTGTATGAGGGTCCTTTCCGCCTTCTTCGAAATGTGGCGACAAGAACGTTCGTACTAGGTTGTCCAGATACTGGTATAGAGCGGGGGACTTTCCACGCCGCCCACTTCAAAAAGTACTTCGCTCCGGACACTACAAACTGAAGAGGTGGAACCATCGCAGNCTGCATGTCTCCCCCCTCCTCTGTGATCCTTTTGTTTCCACGCGAAGTCTGCGTTCTTTCCTACTTGTGCCGCGTCGCAGTGAACGTCTGCGTGCCCGTGGCTAGGCTTCAAGTGTACTCCACGTGTTGTGTGCCTGCCCAGGTATGTAACCCTGTTCTTTCCTCGTGTATTGTGTTAATGTATCCCCATTTTTCCCCAGACGTTTATTGTTACAAATTGGTGCAAATAAAGATTAAGTTCGAGAGTGAGAGTTGCCAATTACCCACCGAGATGGGCCACGATTCCCACTCCCGCCAGAGCAAGGTGTGGTGCTCTGTTACACTACTAAACAATACTATAACTCTTTATGCTCTTTATTCGTCATCGTCATAAAAACATATTCAGAATCTGCATTTTATTGCGTTTCCATTGATGATAAGCTTGACTTGATATTGATTGGGGGTGTCGGTCAAAATTGACTTTATATCAAAATAAAATGCGACAAATGTTATAGCACATTCCGTAACTTTGTTAATAATCATCCGATTTTCATCAACTTTTTTTTGTTCGAATGTGCAACTTCTACTGAATCGATATACACTTTAAAATTAATTTTAAAAGATTTTTAAATTTTAATTCATCATTAGTATACGATTTCCGATTATGCAAATTAGGTAGACCGCAACACCTAAACGCACACGTAACCGCGAACACGTGAGGAAACTGAGGAAGGCGAGAAGTAACTTACAGTCGAATCTCAGGAGGAGATATACAAAAAAGTCTACAATTACTTTCGCGAGCAATATGAAAAGGACCGAGCATCGCTATAGAAGCTAGACGAGGGCCAGAAAAAGGCGTTTGAACAACAAACGGAGACAATCAAACACCTAAAATCAGTGATATCGACCATGAAAAAGGGCAATACACGTCAAACCTATAAACGACCGAGAACGGATAGTGCGGAAAACGATCTAGACAAAACAATCGTATATCAAAACCGCTATAATAAACTAATGAACCTGGGCAACGAAGACAGCATCGATACAAACAACTTCCTTGATTCAGACAGAAAGACCGAAAACGACAACATCGCAACAGACACAGAAACACAAACAGAAACGGCAATGGATACTATACATAACAGCTCCAGAACGTATATCAAAAATAGAAACAAGACTAAAATACTTCAACAAATGAAAAGCAGCAGCAACAGACTTAAATCCGTCAACATGAACCGGAAAATGTTGATATCGACAAGCCAAAACTCTACAAAATCATACTCAAATGCCCGTCATTCAAACCAGAAGAAGAAATACTACTGCTCCTCAAGAGACAGAACGAAGACATCATAACATGCAAATACTTGAAATCCAGAAATAAGCAGAACATATCAAACACATACAAAAGGTATATATAAAAGGTAAATATCCGCTGGCAGAAATGGAAACAACGTGTGTGGAAAGGAAACAACGTATGCTAAAACGAATATAAAATGTAGCGTAGTGGTGTGTGACGTGAGCGGGTTTTAAACAATCAGAATTCAGTGCGGAAAACCTGCAATAATTAACGTCTATCGTAGCCCAAGTGTTCCCTTTGATATTCAAGGTGCAAAGACCTTACTAAAAATATTAAAAAAAAACTGCATACTTATTGGCGATTTTAACGCGAAACATGTTAATTGGAATAACTGGAATAATAACTAAACGGGCGTTAAACTTAATAGGTTATTAGAGCACAAAATGCATCGGTTAATTCACAGAGACAACTTCACGCATTATCCTGATAATAAGAAATGCAAACCGTCAACAATAGATTACATAATAACGAACATAGGACAATTTGTATACAATGTCAACGCACACGAAAAACTGTCCTCTGACCACCGCCATATAACGGTAGAAATAAACACGGGTACAAACATTAAATATCCGTTGCAATATAAATATACCACGGATTGGACCAAATATAAAACATCATTGATGCAGGTACGCAAATATAACATAAACAGCACAAATGACATTGAAAAGGAGGTAGTTCGTTGGATTACGCTGTTCAGAAACGCACACAAAAACGCAACTACAATCCACGCGAAAATCAGATAACAAATGGTTTAATTGAATTAATTGAAAGAAAGAAGAAACTACGCACAATACATCAGAGAAATTTTTATGCGACCTAAGAAATCAAATTAACATACTAAAACTGAAAATACAAAATAAAATTCAAGAACATATAAGCCACCACTGGCAAAAGTGGTTGAATAACAATAATTACAGAGCAATATAGCAGGCGATAAAAACCACCAAGAAGCGATCTACTACGCGAACAGTCAAGACACCAGTAGTAACGAATAACACACTAATTAACGACGATACCGCGAAAGCAGAGATATTTAGCCATGTGCTCGGCAAACAAACATACGCTTACCGCACAAATATCAAGCGCAGAACTCGTGAATAGAACAGTAAACGATGCAATCAATGCTCGCGCGTGCACCCTGGAAGAAGCT
The DNA here is from genome assembly GCA_030557295.1 of Ecitodaemon sp. MM-2014. NCBI lineage: Eukaryota > Metazoa > Arthropoda > Insecta > Coleoptera > Staphylinidae > Ecitodaemon > Ecitodaemon sp. MM-2014. The sequence goes on along the minus strand of JARRAA010012249.1, from coordinate 888 downwards.
CTCATAGACATGCAAGAACTAAAATCAATTATTAAACACCTTTCGCGACGATGCGATAAGCTGACCAATTTCATAATTAAAAACCTACTAATATTCCGCAAATATTATAACACATATACAATTCCATGGTGACACTCCAATTCGACCCAGCAACCTGGAAATATTTGAAAAGCTTATAAATAACAGACTGATCAAACACATATAAAACAACAACCTTCCCCCTTAGAACAATTTGGTTTTCGCATATCCCACTTAACAATCATGCAATTGGCCAGGATAGCAAAAATAGCAACAGAGAACACAAAGCTATAACTGCGTTTCTTGCGATAGATCTAACCAAGGCGTTTGATTTGATATGGCAAACAGCGCAAATAGCAAAAATGTGCACACTAAATTTTCCTGAGTACTTGATAAAAATCTCGCACAACTACTTATCCGATCGGTCGCACAAAGTTAAAGTAAACGACAAATACTCGAAGCCCCCGGGCACAGCCACCGAGATTCGTGGCTCCCTTGAAGCGTGTATCGCAACATCTTATGTCTTAGTCCTCCAAACAGTATGTGAAGGCATAAACAGTCCATTACAGACACAAAATTATGTTTTACGAACACTGGACTGGTCCATATTTACAGTGATCGATCAAAGTCTCCGAGTTGATGTTAAAAAAAAACAAGTTGGCCATAAAATGACTATAAAGAATCATTATATTATTCTCCTCTCGAAAGCATCACCCCTCGAAGTTCATTTTTGAAAATAACTCGTGGAAACAGAAATGCGAATCGAATAATTGCGATTTGTTGTAAAATTCTTATTAGCTTTCATCAATTTAAACATAATACTGCTAAAATTCAGTGTTATTACTTTAAAGCTATTTAACATTTCTATAT